>JAUTBS010429147.1:0-15914 GCA_032361285.1 Aequorea victoria | reverse complement strand
TTCCCACTGTCGACAAGAACATGTGCGCCTCGCCAAGTCAACAGACACAGACGGAGATGAATGCACTTCAAATATGTAAACCCCGGATAAACTCACAACCCATGGCCTCAATTCATTGAATGCATTACATAATTCCGCATCAATTACAGGACATATAGCCCCAGTCCATTTACCAGCAGCTATCCTCCTAGAAGCCATGTGATTCATCAACTTAACCCTTAATCTATCCACTAAATTTATCACCGGAAAATGTCGTTCCTCCCTTATCCAATTGTTGAAAGATTCAGCGGCATTTGAAGTCATCTCGCTATAACGACAGCCCAAGAAGTAAGCATTACTCCAATACTCAAATGACAGGTCATGTAGGCTTTGTAAGTCTCCAGGTGATCCAGGGGATCCTTCAATCCGTCGAAGGCTTCTATCTGGGGCATTCTGAACTTGGATGGTAGCGGCTCGGCCATAATGGCCAAGGAGAACGGTAGGTCAGTTTTGTGGATGAGGTCGTCTATAACGGCTGTGATTTTTCCCTTCATGGCTATCATCATGGTGTTAAGCTGGTTTTTAACCTCCTTGAGTTCGGCCTCCACAGCAGTGGAAGCTTCTGTCTGCTCGGGCTGAGCGTGCTCAGCTCGGGCTGGGTGTTGGTTGTAATTTTGAGGTTGAGTTCTGCTCTCAGCCACACCTTCATTATCGTTCAGTCGCTCCTCTTGGCGTCGGCCCAGATTGTTGGGTTGTTCGTCGACCCTCGGGACGAGGAACCGTTAGTGGGAGAGGTTGAAGTGGCAGGAGGCGTGCCTGTTCATCGAGCCTCTGGTTAATAGCTTGGTTTTGGTGAACCAGGCCTTGAATGAGTTGTGTCAGATCCTGTAGCTGCTGTCCAATGTTAGGAGGTTGGTCCCCTTGAGGATTATTTTGATGGCGATTACCTTCGGAAGTCATGAATCGTGTGTTGACCATCCAGGATATAGGATACCGGAGATGAAACTATGAACCAACGTTCCCACAGGCGGCGCCAAAATATTGGTACCTGAATCTGAATGGTCGCTGATCGTCTCGAATTACCTCAAGTTTGGTGATGCCGAACCCCTTGGCTAAATACTCCACGTTGTAAACCTGAAAAGAATAAGAACCTAGACACCGATGGGATGCCGGCCTAGGAGGCTCCGATGCCTAAGTCAGAAAGCTGGCAATCGGCCTGAATGAATATAGCAAGTGTAGGCTAATTAATTGCGCCCCTTTTGAGGTTAAGAGCCTCGTATATATATAGTGGATCTATGATTTATGATTGTTGGAGTGGATGGGAAAGAATCCCTAAAGATCCGTCCACTGAACGCAAATCTCGGGATTCACGTTGACCCTCCAATGTTGATTTATCGGCATTGCCTTTTTTAGTGCTCGGCGTGATATATCTTCGGTCGGTCTATCTGTCCGAGCTGACATGTCTGATCGAGAAGGACATCTGTGCTCGGCCTCTCTCCTGGCATGCAATGGGATTTCGGCTTTTAGTTACATAACTCCTTCTGTGTAGTCGTTTCTCGATCCCCTGGTGCTCGGTCGTCCTCTGCTCGGTCGGTGGGGACCGACCGATCAGGTTTATCCTTATCAGTTGAAGTTAATCTTTTGGTATCTAATGAAAATGATCTTAACTATTGATATATAATGAAAATGATCCTACAATTGATAAAACTGAAATGTTTTTCATAGAACAAAACCTTTTAAAGTTTAACAATTGGTATCTTATTTAGAATCTTAAAAATTGGTATTTGAATTGGTTCAATAAAAGGAAGCATTTTGTTAGGGGGACATTTTTTTAAAAATCATTTCCTATATAAAGTTTTTCTTAAACATTGTTTGTCATCATCAAAAAGTGGAAGATTGTTTGCCCCAAGGTTTTATAAATAGTTTATTGATTTTAATGGTAACAAACAAAGCCTAAAACAATTATTAAATGTTTATGAAAGGTTGACACCCATAATTGGGGTTAACCAAATGATTAACTTGTTAAGTCTTTTCAGGTGTTAATTAACTCATTCCCAAATAGAACTTAAAGCTCAAACTTGACTTCAAAAACTTAGCATCTTTTGAGTCGACACACAGGATACTTGAGTCGACATAGAAGAGACAAAGATAGGTAGACAACTGAACAGATGAAAGTTGAGTCAACACAAAGCTCAGATGAGTCGACTCAAATCATATTGAGTCAACATAAGAAGCAGTTGGGTCAACACAGATGAAGGCTACCGAGAGCTCAACATCATGAGTCGACACAAATCTCAGATGGGTTGACACAAATAATGATCAACCGAAGGGACACACTTTTGGGTTGACACAACCACAAGCTGAGGCGACACAAATGAAGAAGCCGTGGCCTGAATAACATGAGTCGACACAACAGCGAATTGAGTCGACACAAAAAAAAGTCGTTGCCTGAACAAAATGCGTCGACCCAAACCACAAGTTGAGTCGACACACATCCGAGATTCGCGGAGCATGACTCGACACAGTGCAGACAGATCCTATGCCTAAGCAACTTGAGTCGACATAACTCCATGTGAGTTGACCTAAGTGCGTGATCTCAGGGATTTTCAGCGCGCATTTCATGTGATTTGATTGATGCTATTACAGCTAGATTTGAGGATCTATTTTGACCTTTTGAGGATCGATTTTATCAATGGAAATTAACTAAATTCAGTTGAAGATCAGATCACCAAGAATCGAGGAACAAATCAAGGAAAAACCAGTTACGTGATTCTAGAGATTTATATACGACATACAGATGGAATGTACAACGTGATTTCAGAATGAGTTTTTGAATTACAACGGCTAGTTAGAAGATCAAAATCGGTTATGAAGATGATTGCGAATCAAATCAGATTAGATCAATCATTGCTTGATTTAAGGAAGAAGATCCGATCATGATGTTACGAACGGTCATTTTCTGCAACTATAAAAGGACTGCTACAACACACAACAAAACAGCAACTCAACAATCCAGTACTCAAACACTAAAATAGAAATACATCATTCTCTCATTTACTTTCTTATATGAAGAATATCAACGAAGTCATCAATCATAGTACATCAGAAGTTATGTTCAGAAAGCTTAGAAGCAAAGCCACTGTATTCAACTAAAGGTCTCATCTTTCTGTGTTGGCGATTGCATTCTGGTATACTCATTGTAAACACTTGCTCTATCAAAGTGAGTCATACATCTTGATGTTTTGACATCAACACAATTTACAAATAACTCTGTACAATTAATAGAGGTGAGTCACCTGCTATTCAGTTTTGTGTGTGGTGTAAACACACAAAGAAGATCACAAGTGCTAGAAATCTGGTAATTTTGGAAAGCAGTTTTGTGGATCTTGTTGAAAGGTTTAGAGCACACCCGCAAGTGTTCTGTAATAGTGAAGAAATTTTAAGAGATGCTTGATGAGTGGACGTAGGCTAAGTTAAAGCTGAACCATTATAAATCCTGGTGTATATCACTTTCTCTATCCTCAATCTCTTGCTTGCTTTTAGGCTTACTCTTTTAGGCTGCTACTATTCATTCATATTTTAAATAAGTTATTTAAAATACATAAGTTTTTTTTAAAGACCCTATTCACCCCCCTCTAGGGTCATCATATAACTTAACAGATAAGACCATGAAAGAACACACAAGAAAGACATTGAATCAAAGAAAATGAGTCTTTCTTAATTTAGGGACATGATGAAGTAAAGAGTTATGACTTATGGAAAAGTTAAGAAAGATGGTTAATATAACATATAAAGTGATCTTCAGATGAATAAAAATAATGCTTCCATGGGTAAGAGGGTAGAAAAGAAGATGGAAGTAAGAAACCTCATGAAAAAAATGAAGAACAATGGATTAAAGTTTCATCTAAGATTTTTCGTACTACCCAAACAGAGCTTAAATAAAAAATATATTTTGGACCGAGCTATTTTAACATGTTATGAACATGCGTGATTTTTGGTTAGACCCAAAAATATATTTTAGAACCCTTATTTCATTTTTGAACATTCTGTGACGGAATCGTAGAAAAATAGTCAACTTTGAGAAATCTTAGTAGATTTCAGAAAAATTCCCTAGAGATGACCTATATATGGAAAGAAATTTATATGAGAATAGTTTCACCCAAAAATGATAAAACTTATTTTAATCAGACGGAGTTTGAGAAAATGAGATTCTCCCAAATAGTATTTTTTTTGGATAGACTGTTCCCTATGGTTATTTAGAGCCATTTTCGTTGAGATTTGGCCCTCGGGTTCTTCATGAAAAATGTAATTAACATCATAATCTAGCCTTTGTAATGTTTTCAGAATTTTTAGGGAAATTTTAATATTTTAAAATGAATTTCAAACCGGTGGGACATAATCTAGAAATGCTGAAAAACATAATTCAAGAGGGCTTTATGAAAATCTAAGTACCTAAACACAAGTTAGGGATCTTCGGGACCATGAGAGTACCAAGAGTGATTAAAAATGATATATTTAAGAAGAAAAATATCACACTTGCATATTCCCACAAGCATGCATGTATTATCTTACTTCACGAAATTAAGTTCCTATCATATTTATGTGGAACCAGAAGTCCAGAGTGAACCGAAAGGTGTGGCTCAAGGAGGAGCACTTGTTTTGAGGTGAGTTTCTTTTATCACTAGCTTGGTATTATAAATGTGTGAATAGTTAAACTTCTTATACTTTCATGATATATGATCTCAGAAAATAAATGGTAGTTTTATTTGTGAAAGAAAGTTATGTTTGTGAACTCTTGTTTTATGAAATGATCTTAAAATATGTTTTGAAACCTAAATGAATGTTGGGATGGATGATTAAAGGATACAATATGTGTATCATGTTAGCCTTGATATAACATGGCGGGTGCCATGCGATGGGTATACCTGTAAGAACTCAAAAATTTTAAATTAGGAATAATTAAAATAAAAATTTTATAATTTAAATTAATTAAATTAAAATATACAATTAAGATGAATTGAATAAAATAACACATAAGTGAAATAATTAAATGATAATAACCAGACTACAAGAAAAATTAAGAACACAATAAAATAGAATCTTGACACCATAATTAAAATTAGATTATAATTCTCATATTCCATAATTTTTAAAGCCTATTCTACAAGTTTAAATTAAAACTCACAAAAACTAATTTTAAGGATCACATAACAAAACAAATGGTACATTAATAACATGTACACCAAAATAATACATGTGTATTAGCACACAACAAATGTATAAGAACAATATGAAATTAATTTTATATAATTTCCTTTTTAATTTAATAGATACATTAAATTAAGTTTTAAGTTATTTTTTTACAAAAATTATACATTATATGTCTTCTAAAATGCTAAAAGAGCAAAATAAAAATTATCTAAATAATCATTATCCCTTGGCCGGCTGCTCCCTTTTCCATTTCCCTTACTTGCACCACTTTACAAGCTAAGTGTCTTTTCATGGAATTGGCCAAAAATCACCTCATCTTACACCACCCATCATTACTCATCATAGCATGAGAGGGTATAAAATCCAACTCTCTCTCCTTCTCTTGGCTGAATTCTCCATGGTGTGAAATCTGAAAATTTGTTTGCTCAAATTGCTAAGTTTTAGAGAGAAGAATGAGAGAAAAGAAGAAAAAAAAAGAGAAAAAGGAAGAAAAGATTCTAGGGTTCTTGAAAAAAGTTTGAAGAAGGAGCACCACAACCACAACCTCAAGTTTCTCTACACCTCTTCACTCTTCATCTACAAGGTAGAAAATCTATCCAAAAACTCTAGATCAAACATCTTTAAAATACTTCTTTTTGTCAAAGAACATGTTTCCCTCTTTCTTGTTCTTCATGTTCTTGATGCATGCATGTAAATAGATCATCTACCCCATCTTTATGCATGATTATTTTTTAGTTAAAAAATCTAAAACTTATCATTAAAAATTCATAGAAATCATATTTTAGAAAGATTTAAGCATGTATGGTAGTTAAAGAGAAAGTAAGTTGCATAAATTTGATTTTTTTAAAAAAAAACACAACTTGCTGCCATGACATTGGATAAATGAGTAAAACTACTTAAAAATTTTATTTTTAATTTTTGTTTAAAGCGAAGTTATATTAGGATGTCTAGAACACCCATGATTTTTGGTTGAGCCAAATAAAATTAGTTTTATTACCAAGTAGAATTTTCTTCATTACTGCTCCAGATACAATTTTTGACCAGTCACTTAAAATGACCACCATTTCTCGTCAAATTATTATTTTTACATGACTCTACTTGGTAAAGTTAGATACTTAAGTTAGGAACCTAAACCCATTGGTTTCACATAATTTAGAGTTATGTACACAAAGATACCCTATTTTTGCTAAAGGTGCGAATCTGAGACACTGATAGCAAATTATTTAAGTCTCCCTAACTATAAATTATTTTTGTGCAAAGTTAGTTTCTAAATGACCCTAACACGTACTGAGTTTTAGAAAATTTTATTATGGAGTTTAAATATTATTTTCTATTTTGCTTTTGAAGATGCACAGATTTGTAAATTCTACTTTTGTGCTCTGTTTTGATTTGTAAAGTGTTGTGGTGTTGTGTTCTTAATTATGTGATATACTCATCAATTATTTCATGCTTAAATATTATTTGGGTATATTCCATGTCATGTATAGTCTAAGTTTTTAGAATGTATTTTATTTGACATGTTCTTATTGGTAACTTAATTGATTGAAATAATATCACATGTCATTGTTACCTACATGAAATTTAAACTGGATTCTTTTCCATGTTCATATGTTGTTAACTCATCACCATCATTGGATTGGGATATGGGTTCCTTTTCACCAACTATATTAAGTCATGAGTAAATGTAAATGAATGAACGGGCAAGTTTCCGATTGGTTGTAAATCAGCATGTTTTCGGAAATAAAAAGGAAGCTTGATTAAAATATATATAAGATTACGCGAAACCACAGAATGACACCGGCTTTGAATCATCACACTTGAGGTAGCATAAAGTTTGGTGGGTCGGTTGGCGTTGAACTGGAGGGTTCACTTGTGTTTTCGATAGATTCTGTTCTTTTCTATGCCCTTGCCTCAGAGATGTCCCTGTTGAGTAAGAAATTCGACTAAGATAGCATCCCGACTGCAAGGAGGGTGTTGATCAGCCGTGGTGTCCATTTCTGTGACGTTTGGGATATGAGGATCTATTTTCGAATAAATAGATCATAGAAATCACATAGTTAATAACTTTAGGACTTAAAAATAAATCAAAAGCATATATCCTCCTATAATTTATATTTTATTAATTTCACTGTGATTGTTAGACAAAGAGTTGTATGTGTGTATGTTAGATTTTGTTAGTTTTTGATTGTGTTTCCTCTGGGTTTCGCAGCTCATGGCGTTTCATGCCATGTCCCGATGTAGACTATGGGAATGCGGAAAAAAATCAGGTTGAACAGCAGGAGCTGTGGATTTCTCAATCGTGATTAGTTAGATTCTAAGCTTAGTATTTTGATTATGTTAAACAATCTTAATTTTTTTTACCTCCTTGTATTAAGCACTAAACACTGTGATGTAATATCTTAAGTTGATAGTCTTATATTGAAATGGATGGGTTATTTTTATTAAGTACTCTACAAAATTATAGTTAATTGTCGCTCTAGATATTTTGAGAAATTGGGGTGTCACAATACCGCACAAGCGTTTATGGGTATATTCCATATTATTATATATGTATATCGTGGATAAGCCACGGGTGATGTGTTAGACTGGACATTGTTAAGTGACTCGACGAATACTTCTTTAGCCGTGTCCACTGAGTAGGCAGGATATTCGGGGATTCAGTACTGCAACAACTCATGGTTGGAAGGTTAATACAACCCTTAGCTATATGAAATGATTTGATGTATGATAATAATGGAATCATGGAATATCTCTTTAAAAGATATATGACGCCTGGAAAAACCCTCTATCATGAGGTGATTTGTGGAAAGTTGAAACTTAGAATCTTTTGTGATAAAAGTTATACTTTGCAAAAAGCTATCCTATTTTCAAAGTGATGAACTGTTTTGATTTCTATTGTGCAATTTATAATACTATTGCTAGTGATTGGTGAAGATGTGTATTTATAGCTCACCCTGTCACACCCACTACCCGGAAGATATTTTACCTGCTCGGAGTGGTGCGAAACAAACTCACCTGATCAGAAACTCAACAATAATACTAAGGATGCACTCCGTATCACTATATTCCATTCATTATTTTCTCAAAACTTGACTTGAATAAAAAAAATTTACATCCACTACAAGCTACTTATATAACTCGTACGAGATACACAATTCCAACAACAAATAAAAAGAATGAGAGCCACGGCTCTTCTTTCAACAGATTCTTTTTGGATGACCTCTTTCAGGTCTCATATTTACATCACTCATCTTCCGACCTCAACTATACCATGGTGGACCGACCATACACTCTGTAACAAGGTCTGCAGCCACAAGCGATTACATGAGAGTAAAATTGGCATCATAATAAAAAGTATTCCACAACAATAAATGTTCATGTAGGATTTTCGTACAGAAAACAAAACATTTATTCTTGCAACTCATGTAGAAGAATATATATTTTTCATCATTCAGCTCACTAGTCCAACTTGTACAATTCTATAAAAACTCTTTCTTCTTTTCATTTCTGGCCCTACGGGCCAACTTAGCTTTAAAAGCAATTTCGAAAAATATATGGCTCTACAACTCAACTTTAATGATTTGTAAAATACTTTTATGCCGACTCTACGACCCATTCTTTCAAGTTAGAAAAATAGCTTTCATATTTGATATCCGGTCCAACGGCCCAAATTAGCATTAAATGCTTTCATACCGGCCCTACGGCCCAAACAATCAAGTTTAGAAAATATTATTTAGATTTCTAAACTCACGGATCTTTAGCCCAACTCATAAATGCTTAATAGAATATTATATGTGCTCACTAGTACACACACATACTACATCTTTCAGTGACTAAGTAGTCGTCTACCTCACGATCGGGAGTTCCAACGGTACCATAACCTCATTCATGACT
Source organism: Aequorea victoria (assembly GCA_032361285.1). Taxonomy (NCBI): domain Eukaryota; kingdom Metazoa; phylum Cnidaria; class Hydrozoa; order Leptothecata; family Aequoreidae; genus Aequorea; species Aequorea victoria. The sequence continues at coordinate 6,830 of JAUTBS010429147.1, read as the reverse complement.
CACTTAATTAGAGTGGCGGAGATGAGGGCCACTGTTTATCACCAGTGGTATGTGCAATTTATACCGATAAAGGCCAACATACACCCATAAGGGAAAAAGTAATACATGCCATCATACGCCCATAAAGGGTAAACATATACCCATAAAGGGCAAAAGCCATAAAAGTTATCATAGATTCATAAAGGGAAACTCTATGGGCTGAATACCTACAAACCTTGGCACCTTCCGGCAAGATATTATATTTTTAGAAAAATATATTTCCATACTCACAAGCAACACATGCTCAACATCTCTATATTTAAAGGGAAAATAACTTTCAATTGTACAAGCAACACATGCTCACAATATCTTTTACAAAACTCTTTCATAAACATGATAAGCAATTCATAATATAAAACAACTCTTTCAAAAATATGATGAGTTATAAAACATGATAGAAACACATGCTCATAATGGTATTTAAAACATTTTCACAATACACTAGTCATTATATTATTGCTAGTCACTCTCACCTGGTTGTCGACCAACGCGACGCCTACCCTGTTCATCTCTGAGGCAGAACAACTCCTTCCGAGACTCCCCATTCGGTGCCTAGGTTATGTAATATACTCAAGTATTAGTATCAACTTATTTCTCATGTGTAGTAGTATGAGAATGTCCTATGTTGTTTTAGATGAACCTAATTCCTTAGGTTTGAAATCTTCTCCTTCACGGGTTCTTATAACCCAAACCCTTGCCTCCTTGGTTTGAAGGACCAATTAAAATTTTATTAACTAAATATCACTCTTATATGTGTTAATAATCATTTGGGTTACTAAGAACTCAATTCCTTAGGCTTAGGTGATTTGTTCCACTTATAATACTATTTTTTCTTAGTATCTTTCAAATTTCAGATTCTGTCACACTTGTTATAAAATTGTTTAAAATTATTAAACATTCATAAATAATTTTGAAAAAATTACAGAGACTTTATTAGTATGCTACCTAAATATTTCAAGAAGCAACCGAGAGCCAACAGTCAACAGAAGGGTCTCTAACAATTCATTAAGCACAGGCTGTCAAAAAATGACAATGTTTGGTAGAATCATTTTTTCTCAAAATCTGTCCAAGGAAAAAAAGGTTTATAATTTTTGGTTGAAATTAGACCCGCATAAATTTATTTCCATATATGGCTCATATCTAGGGGAATTTTCTAGAATTAATTAAAATCTCTCAAAGTGGTCTATTTTTCTGCAACTCCGAATCAGAAAGTTCAAAAATGGCATAGGGACTCTAAAACATGGTTTTGGGTTCAACCAAAAATCACAGATGTTAATAACATGCTAAACTAAATCTTTTTCAAACATAGTTTTAGTTAGGGCTTGTTTGGATAGCACAAAAAATCCTTGATAGGGTATCGAGTCCACTGTTTTGTCCTTTCCTTGAGGTTCCTTACTCCCTTTTTCTTTTCTACCCTCTTACTCATGAAAGGATTATTTTTAACCATATTAAAATCACTTTATATATTATATTAGATATTTTTATTAACTTTTTCATAGGTCTCCATTTATTTCTCTATCATGATCTTTAATTAACAAAGTCCCTCTTTCTTGGATTCAAGATTCTTCTCCTATGTCCTACCATGTTCTTTTTTTCTTTTGTTTTGAAGAGAGATGAGAAGTGTGATATGTTTTTTAGAACTTTAAATAGAAGTTTTAAGAATCTCATACTTGATAACTTCTTGGTTGAGGGATGGAGGAGCTAAGCTTGTTCTTCCTTCCTTTCTTTCTTCTTTCTTTCTTCCTTCCTTCTTCTTTTCCTTTCTTCTTTCTTCCTTCTCTTTTCTTCATTCTCTCTTCCCACCATGACCACCGAATCTAGAGAGAGAATGAGGGGTGAACAAATGCATTTTTGTGATTGAGAAAACCTCATATTTATAGGCAAAGGCTTGGTGGTGAAATTACCATTTTACCCCTCATTTAGTTCCAACTTAATTCCCAATTTGATACTTGTTCTTCTAGTTTGATTGAGTTCCAACCAAATCTTGGGCTACAAGATAGCTAACACCATATTTGGATTCATTAATTTGGTTTCCATAGGCTTGAGGCCTTGTTTGGTTTATTTGGGAGACAAGTTCCGTAAATTTAGGGGTACTTTGAAGACTTTTTTTTTTCTTTTTAGTTTATTTAAGTCTTTTCAAGCCACTCTCATCAAGTCTTCTCTCATGCACTTCCTAATATTCAATGAAGACTTTGGGAGGTTTGGATGAGGTGGGAAAACTATTCTTTGAAGAAAACATCTTTTCATGTTTTTCACATTTTTTTTTTCTTTTCTTTTTCTTTTCCCTAAAAATTGTCACATCACTCCCCCTCTCCTAGGGGGAGCTGGACATGGTGTTCTAGAAGCCTCCAAATTTTGTTTTTATTATTTATTTTATTAATTCATCGGAATTATAATAGATTTTGGGCCAAAATTCAAATTTTCCGGCCTTTCTTATTTTGGGCTTAAGAATTACTTCCCATTGGGGCTCAATTAAATAATTGGGCCTATTTATATTTATATTTTGGGCTTATAAATTTTCTTGGCCTATAATCCCAAACAAATCATCTTTTGGGCCTTAATGAAGATTATGTATCATTAGGCTTATTTTTGGGCCTTACTTGAATTGGACTTAATTATATTTGTTTCGCCCATATTCTAAATTATCATAATATTTTGGACCTTAGCTCAAGCTTCTATAAGTGTTCCATCACTTGACCCATTTTAATTTTCATGTTTTGGCCTATGTTAAAAGCTGCGCCAAAATTCGCGTCTTCGCCTTGCATCATTTTAATCAACTTCCATTCAATAGTTTTTAGACCTTAGTTCATCTCTTGAACCCAAACATATAAGTTTTATTTAAGATCAACTTGAGTTCTCTTATTAAGTCTCTTTGAATTATCATCTTGGGCTTTGAAACGAATCATATACTTAGTTTATATGTCTCGCGCCTATACTTGTTTCTCAAAAAAAGTTACTTGCAAGATTTCTTCTTAATTCATAATAGAATATAATTTTTATTCTTAAAAATTATGGGGTGATAGACATTCCCACACGGATTGATCATTTTGGCAGGTTTTTGGCGTTAGAGCTGAGTCCGGTTTGATCCAATGTGGTCTTAGGCTAAAGAGAAGATTGTGGGAAAGTTAGGGTTTTGAAACCCTTTTTGTTTATCCCCCTTGGCATGTAATTAATATGATGAAATTGATGAGGTTGTTAGGTCTTCCTATTTAATTATCTGTATATTATGTTAAGCCCATGTATGAAGTCCATTATAGAACGTATGAAGAAAATGTGAACTTCGATTGTATGGACGTTGTTAAGAACGTTGGGTTGTGTACCCTTCCTCATTGTCCTGTGCCCGATGCTCGGGGCGGGGCTATGACATGGATGAGGAAGTTTATCCTCATTGGGGTAAAGATGGTATAACATTGCTAGTGAAAGAAAGTAAGTGACAAGATGGATAAAGAGAAAAAAGAAATATTCTAAGTAATTTTTTTTGAAATGGATGAGATGATCTTAGTACTAAGACTTGTTAGTGTAGCACGTAGACATGGTATATGTCTATCACGCGTTGGTTGTTAAAAGTCTCATGATAGAGATGAGATTCTTAGAGATGATGTTATTTTATGCATATAAAAGGGGATTATTCCCTAAAAGTTTATACGTAGTGTTGTCACTTAATCAAAAATTTAGAATGAAGTGTGTGATGGAAGAGTCGGTGGAAATAAGTAACAAAAAATACATTGAGTTATGACAAATGTAAATAGAATATGAAGTTTAAAATGGGGTAGCAAATGAGGTTTCGCACCAAGTCCCATTACCTTGTGCCATGATGGTAAAAATACTGAGAGTTCAAGTATGCCAAGCCCGATGCAATAAACGATTAATTTGAAAAAAAGAATCAAGAACTCGGATCCATGGGAAGTATAACTCGATGATATTCTTGTTATTAGTAGTTAGCTTGGATCATAGGGTAAAGACGCATGCTAATGATACACAGTTGTGAGTTTGACACTCACCTTGAGTAAGAGTTTGATTAAGGAATATTTTGGGTTGAAATCTTTGATTTACTCGAAGGAGAATGAATGTGTAATCATGGATGGAAGTAGTAGTTATGTGAGATGTTGTGCGAGATAAAATCCGATAAGGGATTGAAAATCTAAAGAAATGAGTGATGCAACTTTGATAGCATCATTAATGATGGAAGACTTCGGCTAGAGGTGAACATGTATATATGATACATGATCATGAACTTGACACGCACCTTGGATGGAAGCTTGTTTAGAGAATATGTTGAGAAAACTCTTATTTTACCTTGTGAAGAATGTGTTGAGTTGTCTTCCTTGTTTTATTTAATGATGGGTAAATGTTATGTTATTGGAAATAGTTGTATGAAGCCGTAGCAGTGACGAACATTCATATGAACTTTAAAGTATTTTATAAATATATTTGTTTCTAGGTATTAAGGGTTCGAGAAAATAAATTATAAGATTAAAGTTTGCTATGCATAGTGAAAGGAAACATGTAACAAAAATATGCGATATGATATAAGAAATAAGTGGCGAGAACAAAGACATGTCATCATCATGAGAACTTAGATTCTACAAATAACATGATTATGAAAGACAAGGTCACCCCTACTGTTGAATACATGTACATATTAGAGGTGGTAGTCTCCGAATGGTTGTGAGTTCTAACCCTAGTTAAGGATATGAAACATAGAATGAGAAGTTATTAATGATGGACAAGGGGCCGAATTTCCAGGGCCATTGAGTTGTATAGAATTTATTACCCATTAACAATTAATATTACTCTCGAGAAAGTAGTAAGTTGGCTAAGCGTTGTGTGGGAATCGACTAGTAAGTAAGAGGGAATGTCGAAGGATCATGTAAGACCACTTCACAAGTAGGAAACTATGCGAGGAACAAAATTGCAATGTTGTATGGATCGAGTGGAAGTAAACTAGGCCTGGATTCGCACCTTATATGGAAGCTCGGCCCTTCACAGGAAAAATAATGTTACTGCCCAGTAGGGTGTTCTTGCCGGAATCACCCTCCAATGAATAAGTTAGCAATGAGAAGCTCAACTCTAGCACTAGGTGAATAATATGATCAACGGAGAAAGAGAGTAGTATGTCCAGTCAAGGATAAATTTTCCACCTTGGTTGTGAAGGAACCTTCATATTTATAGGCAAAGGGCCAAGGGGGGACAAGCTGTCCCTGTCATGGGTGGCCTATGCTTTCACCGTCCCCTCATTCCTGACCAAGTCTACTCATGCCTTAGTAGGGCAATAATGATGTAGTAGGCATTGAATGCCCATCAATGGAGCTCTGAATGCCCATTAATGGCGTATTTAATGCCCCTTTGTCACCCATCGTCATCACTCAGGCTGTTATGCTCAAATCTCAATCAAAGGAAAATCTTGGTCCATATTGCTCGGCCTCGCCTACGAGCACTGAGGTAAATTTCTAGTAATGGAGAAGGAGCTTGGCCCGGTGATGGAGAAGGAGCTCGGCCCGGAGAAGGAGCTCAGCCCAGTGATGGTGAAGGAGCATAAACCATTGATGATGAAAGAGCTCGGCCTAGAGAAGGAGTTCAGCCTAATGATGGTGAAGGAGCTTGACCCATTGATAATGAAGGAGCTCGGCCTCGGGGAAGGAGCTCGGGCTAGAGAAGAAGCTCAGCCCAAAGAAGGAACTCGGGCCATGTCCTTTGACCGTGGTGTCGGGCCCATTATTGGGTCGTCTCCCCTTTGTAACCTAACCCATATTCTATGGGATTGGGAAGAGGTGAGGAGGCCCAGATCATACTGAATTGGGATCCTTCATTTGCCCCCAACTCTCATGCTTCGGTATGAAGTATGGGTGTTGGTCCGTCTTGTTTAAGGATGCTCCACCCATTTTCTATGGCGTCAATGAGTCTGTATGTCATTAGCTATGAGCGACTCGTGTGCTATAGTGGCGAGGTACCAGCATGCTATTTCCTGCGCTCAAAGTGTGAGGATCAGATGTGGCAGGTCGGCTGGGATGAGGCATTGAAGCACAATGTATGGAAGACACGAACTATTCTATTTCGGCTATAGGGCCATACTAAACCCTAGGAGCTATTCTAAATCCCAAATGACACAATGTGTTCTAGTTTGGCTATAGGGCCATAATAATCCTAGGAGTTGTACTAAACTACTATGGAAGAAGAAGGCACAAACTGTTCTAGTTTGGCTGCAGGGCTGTAATAACTCTGGGAGTTGTACTAAACTCCCATGGAAGGAGAAGGCATGAACTATTCTAGTTTGACTGCAGGGCCATAACAACCCTGGGAGTTGTACTAAACTCCCGTGGAAGGAGATGACACAAACTGTTCTAGTTCGGATGCATGGCTGTAATAACCTTGGGAGTTATACTAAATTCTTGTAGAAGGAGAAGGCACGATGCTCTAGTTCGGTTGTAGGGCCGTAATAACTCTGGGAGTTGTACTAAATTTCTGTGGAAGGAGAATGCACGAACTGTTCTAGTTTGGCTGCAGGGCCGTAATAACCCTAGGAGATGTATTAAACTCCTATGGAAGGAGACGACACAAACTATTCTACTCCAGTTGCAGGGCCGTAATAACTGTGACGCCTCAGTTTTTCAAATACAATCATTAAACGCTAAATCTAGAGCAAAGGCGTAATATTTTGAGGAGGGACATTCGAACCCTAGACTCAAAGGGATAAAGGCATGTAATATGAAATGGGATAAACCTAGAAAGGTAAAATTGATAAAAAGAGTTCAAATAATTTTGAACAAGGATATTTTAAATGTTGAGTTAGA
>JAUTBS010429036.1:0-15924 GCA_032361285.1 Aequorea victoria | reverse complement strand
TCCGCACCTAGATTTTAACTAAGACTAAAAAGAGATTAAAAAGCGTTAAGTTTGCTAAGTAAACCTATTCACCCCCCTCTAGGTTTCACATCTGGGTCAACAGTCGGCATTTTTCGGACGACTTGCTAATGAACCGGTTGAGCGCTGCAGCCATTTTGATCAACTTTTGGACCTCTTTCATGCATTTTAGAGGCTCATGATCTGTATCGCTTTGATTTGGTCGAGGTTGGCTTCTATTCCCCAGTGCGTAACCAGGTAACCCAAGAATTTGCCAGAGCCGACCCCAAAGGCACATCTTAAAGCGTTTATGGGAAGCTTGTGGTGTTTGAGGATGGCGAACACTTCCTCCAAGTTACCTAGATGATCTTCTTTGCGTCTTCTTTTGACAACCATGTCGTCGATGTAGGCCTCCATTATTCGGCCCAGCTGGTCTTTCAATATGGTGCTGACCATTCGATGATAGGTCGTTTCGGCATTTTTAAGGCCGAATGGTATTACCCCTTAGCAGTACAGCCCTGGGGGACTGATGAATGCCATGTTCTCCTGGTCGGGGCCAAACATTACAATCTGGTGGTATCCTTTATAGGCGTCTAAGAAGCTCATTCTTTCGTGTCCGGCAGTCGAATCGACCAGTTGGTCGATCTTTGGCAGGGGAAAGCTATCATTTTGGACATGCTTTGTTGAGGCTGGTGAAGTCTATGCATATCCTATATTTTCTGTTCTTCTTCTTGACCACCACGGTGTTGGATAGCCATTTGGGATATTGGACCTCATTTATGGCTTTGGCTTCAAGGAGCTGATCTACCTCTTCGATCACTGCTTAGATATGATGTACAACCGACCTCTTGCTTTTCTGGACCACGGAATTTTGTTGAGGGTATATGTTGAGCCGATGACAGATGAAGTTAGGACCTACCCCCGACATGTCGTAGGGACTCCATGCGATCACTTCCCTATTTCTTTTGAGGAAGGCTTCCATGTCTCCCTTTTCCTATTCGATCAGAGAGCCGCCAAGTATGAAACTCTTCTCTTTGTTATCTTCGTCCAACTGGATCTCCTAAATATCCTCTATTGCTTTGTCGGTGGCTCCGTCGTCTAGACAGACCTCTTGCTCTTATTTGTCAACCATTTGGACTTGGTCAGCTGTGCTCTTTGTTTTCAGCGTGGAAACTAAGCATTGCTTCGCCTTTGGTTGGTCACCCCGTATCACTTCCACTTTGCTTTTAATCAAAAACTTTAAACACTGATGCAAGATTGATGGTATGGCCTTGAGAATGTGGAGCCACATCCTCCCAACTATGGCGTTGTAGGGGCTGGGCGCACTGACTACCAATAACTCTATCGAGAGACAGATTGATCCCGTATAGACTTGTAGTTTCACTCGGCCAACTGGCTGGCCATTGAAGTCGACCAATGGGCAGGTTGAGGGTAGCAAATCCTTCTTTTTGAGCCCAAGCATTTTAAATAAGTCATAGTACATGACCTCGGCGGAGCTGTCTTGATCTATGAGGATTCTTTTTATGTCATAGTCTCATATACCCAGAGTGATGACTAGTGCATCATTGTGGGGACTTTCCACTCCTTCTAGATTCTCGTCTGAAAAGCTGACTGTGATGGGTTGTTTGCCCTTTCGTTCGGTTTGCTCATCCCTCATCCTTTTTGGGGTAGGCTCGACCTTTATTACTTCTTTTAGGTGGGCCGCATTCTGCGCTGCACCTCTAATCTAATTTGGCCCTTTAATGCTTGTGCTCCTTCGGTTGAGTCTTTAGTTTTTCACTGTCCTTCTTTCCACTTCGCTTGTAGAGAAGCCTATAGCCTTGTCCAGTTTTTCCTATCCCTTACTCGAAGGGGTACGATAGAGTACCCTCACAAGATTGAGTCTTCTGGGGATGAGCGATCCCCCTCGGGGTTAGAGACCACCATCTCGCTCCCTGACCCTGCCCACCTTCTGAACCAGGGGCAACTCTCGCCTACTAGTGGAGAGGCTTCTAGCTTGGTCACTCATCTTATAGAGGAGATTGACCAGAGCTTTATCGCCAAGCTTATTCCTTCCACCTCTCGGGGCTTGGATATCGAACGCCTATGTGAAACCTTTTTCATCCCATCCTCCGTGATTTTCAGAGTGCCCAACCCTACTGAGAGGGCGTGTACTCGTTCCCTTAGGGAGGTATGCTTGTATGAGCATGCCTTTCCCACTGGTCTTTGCTTACCCTTTCCCCGTATCATTCGAGAGCTCCTAGACTTTTTAGGTCTAGCCCCGGGCCAACTGATGCCCAATGCTTGGAGGTTTCTCCTCGGGGCTATTATTCTATGGGAAGAGGCCAGTGGAGGCCAATTCTATCTCACAGTAGAAATTTTTTTCTATTGCTACCAACCCAAGGAGAGGCAGCCTGGGTTTTATTTCTTTCAATCTCGAGCGGACGATCGAGTGCTCGTCCAAGATTACCCCTCCTCCAACAAGTACTGGAACCAAAAGTAATTTTTCATTTATGGGAAAGATTGGGAATTCCAGCCCTAGGAAGAGGTTGGACCTAACATCCCCAGGATTATTCCCTACTGGGGTCGTCCTCAACCGGGGGACATAGTTGTCGAGCCCTTGGTGGACGACAAGGTTAGAGCTCAGGTTAAAGCTGCCAGAGACTTCAGGGTCATCTCTTTCAACTCTCTGGTTACTCCTCAAAAGCTGAGTTCATGGCTGCTCAATCCGGTTGGCCCAAGTGAGAACTCTTCTTTTCCCACCATTCATTATATCTTTCGTTTATTTTTTGTGCTTCTATTGTTTGCGATCTTCTGCCTCTATCTGACTAATCCCTTTTTGCTTTCTTTTTTAGCAGGAATGTTGAAGAGGCCTGAGAAGACGAATATCGAGAATGTGAAGGCTCAGCTTGTCGAGGAAGATGGGCCTTCAGCGTTCAAGAGACTGAAGAAGAACCCCCCCTTCGATTAGTAAGTCTCGATTGACCGCTTCCACGGGGGCCACTCCGACCGTCCTGTGAGTCCCTGTTCCTCTAATAGAGGTTGTTCCAGTCAGCCCTCCTACTATTCTGGCTCCTGGGGATTCACCTGACCACCCATCAGACGCTGCTGTAGCTTCTCCTACCACGGCTCCTCCTGTCCTGGGCCCCTCGCCTTCCTCTCGTCAACCTGAGGAGATGATGACCGACTTCAATTTTTCCCAGGAGAGGATGTCGAATTTCATCGGCGACCTGAGCCCCTACTTTGCAGAGATGGGGACGGGATCACTGACCAAGAAACTGATCTTTGACCTCACTCGGGTAAGTCTTCACTTAGTACCCCTCTCCACATTTTCTTTATCTTTGTTTTTTACTGTCTAACATTTCTCTCTAGTGATTCTATTTTGTAGACCTGTGCTCAGGTGGTTCTCCTATCGGGTCATTACTTTCAGCGCGAGACCTTCATGGCCAGTGAGATGAAGAAGGCCTCGGTTTTGCAGTCAAAAGCCGTGAGTCTGGAGGAGGAGCTGAAAGTGGCAAAGGCCGAGACAAAGAAGGCCCTAGTCCAGACCATTAAGATGGACGAGGCCAAGGAGAAAGCCGAAGGAGAAAGAGACGCTTCCCTGACCACGATCCAGGAGTTAGAGGCTGTGGTGGTTACAGTAGAGAAAAGGGCGATCAAAGTCTCGGCCAATATGGAGAAGGTCAATGAGGAGAGGGCCAAGGTTGCTGAGGACATCGGGCTTGAGAACGCTGAGTACTACGCCAGCGGTTTTAATGCCATAAAGGCTCGGGCTACGGCTACCTTTAAGTAGGTGGACTTGTCTGCCTTTCAGTGGCACGACGAAGAGGAGGCTGAAGGGCCCTCAGCCGAAGAAGGGAAGGATCCGCCACCCCCCTTGACCTGACCTTCCTTTTTTCTATTCTTGTGATACTTTTCTTTCTGCACTCCTTGTAAAAATAATCATTTTTATTTTATTTTTTATGGAATGTAAATGTTTTTGGATGCTTTTACCTTCAGCCCGAATGAATGCCTTCTTTTACCTTGTATTTTGATTATTTCGCTAAGTGTTGGACCCCTCAGTCGATCATTCCACTCTTTATGGTATGCTATACTCCAGTCGGGTATCGAGTGCTCTTTCTTTGTTTTTGACTGACCAGGATCTTGGGCATAAAATTACCAAGTGTTTGGTTTTCTGGTCGGGCTCTCTAGTAGCTCTTCCCTTATTTTGACTGATCAGTTTCTTGGGCAGATGAAATTGCCAAATATCTGGTCCTTTGGTCGGGCTTTCTTGGTAGCCCTTTTTCCTTGCTCTGCCTGACCAGTACTTTGGGCAAATGAAATTGTCAAGTATCTGGTCCCTTGGTCGGGCATTCTTCATGGCCCTTTTCCAATTGGTTGTTTTCCTCATGGGTTTAGTTAGATCCTTAAATGATCTAATTGCCTTTCGATCGATTATAACTGCCTTGGTTGGATACCTTTGGTTGGTACAACTGCTTGTGGGCCAACTGGGTAAAAACTTGGTTGTCAAATTTTTAAACCTGTAGCCTCGATTGGATACCTTCGAGCAATCCAACCTCATTTGGGCTGACCAGATGAAAACCTGGTTTGTTAAATTTTGAGTCTTCGGGCCTCGGTTGGATACTTCCAATCGATCCAACCACATCTGGGCCGATCAGGTCCTGAAGTGACCTGGACTGTCAAACTTTGAGTCTTCAGGCCTCGGTTGGATACTTTAAATCGATCCAACCACATCTGGGCTGACCAGGTCCTGAAGCAACTTGGACTATCAAATTTTGAGTCTTTGGGCCTCGGTTGGGTACCTTAAATCGATCCAACCACATCTGGGCCGACCAGGTCCTGAAGGGACCTGAACTATCGAATTTTTGAGTCTTCGGGCCTCGATTGGATACCTTAAATCGATCCAACCATATTTGGGCTGACCAAGTCCAGAAGCAACCTCGACTGTCAAACTTTGAGTCTTCGGCCTCGGTTGGATACCTTAAATCGATCCAACCACATTTTGGCCGACCAGGTCCTGAAGCGACCTGGACTGTCGAACTTTGAGTCATCGGGCCTCGGTTGGATAGCTTAAATCGATTGGGCTGACCAAGTCCTGAAGCGACCTGAACTGTCAAACTTTGAGTGTTCGGGCATTGGTTAGATACCTTAAATCGATCCAACCACATTTGGGCCGACCAGGTCTTCAAACGACCTGGACTGTCAAACGTTGAGTCTTCAGCCTCGGTTGGATACCTTAAATCGATCCAACCACATTTGGGGCGACCAGGTCCTGAAGCAACCTGGACTGTCGAACTTTGAGTCTTTGAGTCTCGGTTGGATATCTTAAATCGATCCAACCACATTTGGGCCGACCAGGTCCTGAAGCGACCTGGACTGTCAAACTTTGAGTCTTCGGCCTCAATTGGATACCTTAAATCGATCCAATCACATTTGGGCTGACCAGGTCCTGAAGCGACTTGTACTGTCAAACTTTGATGGATATACAGTTTATGAAAGCATGAAGATATATAAAAAGGATGATACTTTTATTGTTGTCATTTTACATGCTTTCTTACTGATAGTATTTCCTAATGTGCTCGGTATTCCATGCATGTGGGAGTACTCTGCCTATTACATCTTTTATTCGGTATATTCCAGACCTTACTCGGTCATCCACTTGGTACCGACCTTCCCAGTTTAGACCCAACTTGCCCTCTCGGGGATCTTTAGTAGCGAGGGAGACCTTTCGAATGACCAAGTCCCCTATTCAGAACTCTCTCTTTTTGACATTGTTGTCGTAGTACCTCTTCATCCTTTGCTGGTAGATCGCTATTCTGAGAGTCAAAGCCTCTCGTACCTGATCTACTTGATCCAAGCTTTCTCGAAGGACTTGGTCATTCCTTTCTTCATCAAAGTTGGCAATTCGGTGGCTTGCTAAACCAACCTCCACTGGGATGACTGCCTCACTCCCATAGGCGAGCATGAACGGAGTCTCCCCGGTCGGGGTTTGGACTGTGGTCCGATATGCCCAGAGGACTCTTGGGAGCTCCTCGGCCCAGAGGCCTTTTGCTGACTCCAGTTTAGTCTTGATCATTTTCAAGATCATTTTGTTGGTCACTTCGACCTGTCCGTTAGCTTGTGGATGGACGAGGGAAGAGTACCTATTCTAGATGCCAAATGAACCGCAAAACTCTGTAAATCCCTTGTTGTCAAACTATTGGCCATTTTCGGTGATAATGCTTCTCGGGATACCGAATCGACATATAATTGACTTTCACATTAAGTCTACTGCCTTCTGCTCGGTGATTTTTGCCAATGGCTCAGCTTCTACCCATTTAGTGAAGTAGTCAATTGCCACTATTAAGAATTTCACCTGACCTCTCCCGATCGGAAAAGGTCCTACTATGTCGATTCTCCATTGGGCGAATGGCCATGGGGTGGTGATTATGGTGAGTTCTTTCGGCTGCTGTCTGGGGATGGTTGCGAACCTCTGGCATTTGTCGCACTTCCTGACAAAGTTCTCGGCATCTTTTTGGATGGTGGGCCAGTAGTAACCAACCCTTAAATTTTTTTCTGCTAGGACTCGAGTGCCCGAGTGATTACCACATATCCCTTCGTGTACTTCTTTTATTATGTATTCAGATTATTCTTTAGAGATGCACCTTAAGTAGGGTACTGAGAAACCGCGTTTGTAAAGAATATCATCGATGAGCATGTACTTGCTCACTCAGTACCTCAGTTTTTTTGCCTTTGCTCGGTCAGTAGGTAGTTGACCGTCTCGAAGGAAGTTGATTATACTCTCTGCCCAGATCACACAGACTTGTGCCAAATTTACTGCTAGTTGTGTCTCTTTCTGGGCTATGCTCGACTGGGTCAGCTACTCTGTTAATATTCCTCTACCCATCTGCCCCTCGGGAGCTGAGGCCAGTCGAGCAAGATCATTAGCTCATTGATTGAGATCCCTGGGGACTCTCTCGATTGTGAACTTGTTAAACTGAGCTGTTAGCTCCTCGGTGATGACTTTGTAAGCTTTCATTTGATCTTCTCGTGCTTCGTACTGTCCTTGAATTTGACCGACCACTAGCTATGAGTCACTAAGGAGCCTGACCTACGTTGCCCCTAATGCTAGTGTCAGTCTAAGGCCGTCTATGACTGCTTTATACTCGGCTTCGTTATTGGTCACTTGGAAACTGAAACGTATGGAATACTCTAGTTCATCTTTTTATGGGGAGGTGAGGACGAGACCAGCGCCACAGGAGGATTGGTTTGTTGATCCGTCCATGCTTATTGTTCATACCTGGTGAGCGTCGAAGACTATCTCGGCTCTTGGCTTGGTTGTCGAGGAACTGGCCTCGGATGGACTAGGAAGCTGCTTGACGGATGGGGTCTCGACCGTGAACTCCGTAATGAAGTCTGCCACTACTTGCCATTTGATGGCTGATCGTGGCCGGTATTGAATGTCGAACACACCTAACTTTATCGACCACTGTGCCAGGCGACCGGAGGTTTCTAGTCATTGCAATATCTGTCATAGCGGTTGGTCGGTCATCACAACTATGGTGTGAGCCTGGAAGTAGGGGCGTAATCGTCTCGCTGAGATGACTAATGTGAACGCCAGCTACTCTACCCGAGGATATCTAAATTCTGCTCCCCGAAATGCTCGGGTTGTATAGTAAATAGGCCTATGTGCCCCTTCATCCTCTCGAATGAGAGTCGAGCTCACTGTCGTTTGGGAGAGGACCAAGTAGAGTAAGAGTTCTTCTCCAGGAACTGCTCGAGAGAGTAGTGGGGGAGAGGCTAAATACATCTTGAGGTCACTGAACGCTTGTTCACAAGCTTCTGTCCAGGCAAATGCTTTTTTCAATACACCGAAGAAGGGTATGCATCGGTTGGTCGCCTTCGATATGAACCTGTTTAAAGCTGCTAGCCGATCGATGAGTTTTTGTACTTTCTTAGTCGTCCGTGGGGATTGCATCTCTAGGACGGCTTTAATCTTCTCGGGGTTGGCTTCAATCCCTCGTTTACTGACCATGAACCCGAGGAACTTGCCTCTTGACACCCCGAATGCACATTTGGCCGAATTTAACTTCATGTTGAAGTTATGTAGTGCTTGGAAGGTCTCTTCGAGCTCTGCAAGGTGATCAACAGCCTCTCTGCTCTTTGTCAATAAGTCATCGACGTATTCCTTTATATTTCTTGCGATTTACTTCTTGAAAATAAGGTTGATGAGGCGCTGGTATCTTGCTCCGGTGTTCTTGAGGCCGAACGGCATAACTCTGTAATAGTAAATTCCTTAATCTGTGATGAAAAAAGTCTTCTCTTGGCCATCCTCGTTCATTAGGATCTGATTGTAACCTGAGAAGGTGTCCATGAAGCTAAGGAGTTCATGGCCGCTGGTGGAGTCCACTAATTGGTCGATCCGAGGGAGGGAATAGCTATCATTTGGATAAGCCTTATTGTGGTCGGTGAAGTCGATGTACATCCTCTATTTTCCATTTGATTTCTTCACAAGAACCATGTTGGCTAGCCAATCAGGATACTGTACCTCCCGAATAAATTATGCGCTCAGCAGTCGCTCCACCTCATCGTGTATGGCCTCATTCCTTTTCTTCGTAAAAATCCGTTGTTTCTGCTTGACCGGCTTGTGGAGTCGATCGACACATAGGTGATGTGTGCTCACTTTGAGGCTAATCCCGTTCATGTCTTTGTGTGACAAGGCGAAGATGAACTGATGTCTTTACAATAAACCGATTAGCTCGGCCCTTATATCAGGAGGAAGAGCTGACCCTATCTGAACCTCCCTGTCTGGTCTGCTCTCATCCAGGCTAACTTTGAGGAGATCTTCCACCGATTCTCCTCTTCGGACGAGCTCCTTATCTCGGACCTCGACCGTATTAAGAGTTAGGGTTTCCTTCAGCTTGGGTCTTCGAAGGGAGGTGTTGTAACACTCTTGGGCTGTGGTCTGGTCGGCTCTAAGCTCCGCCACTCCCTGCTTGGTCGGGTATTTGAGCATTAAGTGGTAGGTCGAAGTCACTGCTCTTAGTTGGTTGAGGGCTGGTCGCCCCAAGATGGCATTGTAGGCTGATTGGAAATCTACCAAAAAGAAGTTAATAATCTGAGTTGCCTTCTTTGGGCTAGAGCCGATCGTAAGGGGCAATTCAATCGACCCCAACGGCTGTATCTTTTCTCCCGTAAACCCTGCTAGAGGCGATCTGACCGGGTGCAGCTTCTCTCGGTCGATATTGAGCTAATCGAAGGCATTGAGGAACAATATGTCAGCTGAGCTTCCATTGTCCACCAGGATCCTACGCACTTTGTAATTAGCCAAAACCATGGTGAAGACCAGGGGGTCGTCATGTGGCTGCTGGAATCCTCGAGCATCAACTTCAGAAAAGGTGATAATCTCTCCAGTTTTGGCAGCTTTACCCGGTTGGTCAGTCATGCAGACATCACTGGACCCCTCGGTCCTGAGGCATCTGGTGTGGGCTTTTCTGGAGGATCCACTTTCCCCTCCACCGACAAACACTCCGGAGATCACTCGAACCTCCCCGTTAAGTTTTTTTCTTGGTCCCTAGGAGGTGGTGGTGGCCTATCTTGTTGGCCTCGAAGATTTTCCTAGTTTTGCCGATCGGCCAGGAATTTGTTGAGCCTTCCTCTCTGGATTAACGCCTCAATCTATTCTTTTTCGAAGCAGTCTTTAGTGTTGTGGCCGTGCTTGTCAGGGTTGCGGTAGTTCGCTGAGACCTGAGCTTCTTTGGCCACCGTAGCTCAGGGTCATTCGCGATATGTAAGATGACCTGTTCGACAGAAGTATTTAGGGGCGCATACTTCTCGAAGCGACTGGTTAATATCCTGGGTCATTTGGAATCGGCCTGACCGTGCTGTGACCGATAGAAGTCTCGAGACTGTTTTGGTCGATCAGTCTCATCTCGTTTCCTATGGTCTTTTTTCTCTGTGTTTTTGCCTTTCTTTGTTAGTTTCGGGGGTCAGTCATCTCTGGCGTCATAGCATATCCTCAGGATTCATGTGCTTCTGAGCCTTTACAATGAGCTCGGCCATGCTTGTTGGTGGTGCCTCTTCCAGTAAGAAGAGAAATTTTATGGGTTGGAGACCACCCATGAACGTTATCAAGGCTACTTTGTCGTCGATGTCATCTACCTTTAGAGCCTCCGCATTAAACCGAGTGACGTAGTGGCAGAGGGTCTCGGGTTTTCCTTGTTTGACATTGAGGAGGTACGTGGCAGGTCTTAAATGTCGTTGGCCACCGATGAAGTGTCAGACGAACAACTTGCTCAACTGGGTGAATGAGGAGATGGACCCACTTCTGAGCTTGCTGAACCATACGCGAGCCGACCCCTTCAGTGTGGTTGGAAAGGCCCGGCACATGATCTCATTCGGGACGGCATGCATATGCATATAGGCCTTATATGTTTATAGGTGATCCATAGGGTCTTTTAGCCCGTCGAAGGCTTCCATTTGCGGCATCCTAAATTTTGACAACAAAGGCTCGGCCATGATGATCGAGGAGAAGGGTAAGTCCGTTCTTTGGACAAGCTCGTCGACTACCACTACGGTCTTTTCCTTCATGGATGATATCATATTGTAGAGTTGGTCTTTTACTTCCTTTAACTCGACCTCCATAGCTGTGAAGGTTTTAGTTTCCTCAGGCTGGATGGCCCTGACCTGCTTGAGAGCTTGATTTCTGCCCTGTGGTTGAGCCTTGCTCTCGGCTATGTCCCTATTCTCGCTCGGCTCTTCCTCCTATCCTCGCTCACGGTCGTTGGGCTTCTAGACTGCTGGTTTTCTATCCTCAGGATGAGGAATCCGAGGTGGAAGGGGAGGAATGGGGAGGAGCCAAGCTTGCTCATCAAGTCTTTGGTTGATGGCCTAGTTTTGGTGGACCAGGCCTTGGATAATTTGAGTCAGATCCCTCAACTGTTGCTTGACATTAGGTGGCAGGTCCCCCTGGGGGTTGCTCGGATGACGATTCCTTTCAGAGGCCATTGATCGTGTGGCAACCATTCAGAATACAAAATATCGGGGAGAGGAACAACAATCAGTCGTTTTCACAAATGGCGCAAAATGTTGATGTCTGAATCTGGATGGTCTCCCGTGGTTGGGGTGCCTCCAAAGTGATCAGTTGGATTTTTTTTCTGTTCACTGGTTGAGTTCCTGCAAGATGTTAGAACATAGACACTAGTGGGGTGCTGGCTTATTATTCTCTGATACTCAAGTCAGCGGATAGACAGTAGATGAAATAACTGTAGAATGGGGAGGCAATATGTAGATGTCAAAAGTGGAGTACCTTTGGAGTCTGTGGGTCATTACTATTTATAGCGATGTGAGGGCATGGAATTCGAGATACGATGTGGATGAATCCCTGATCTCTTGGGATTTAGCGAGATTTTCTGTTATTCGAACGAGATTCTTGGGATTTGTTTAGATTCGAACGGTATCTTTGGGATATCTATTTGACCCAATCCCTGATTTATTGCTAAGACATCTATTCGAAGTGATCTTGGGCGAGATTGTTGGCTTGATTTCGGAGTCTGTATAGGTGCTCTCCTCGGTCAGTCGGGCTGACTGAGAAGGTATGTCGGACTGGGTGGTTTTGCCCGACCAGTCTGAGTGGCTGCTTCAGTAGTTGAATTGGCCTTCTGACTATGGCTGGGAACTCGGCCTCAGTCAGCTAAGATAACTTTTTATGTTCTCCCCTTTCGGTCGGTTACTAACGTTCGGTTGCCTCCCTTTCGGTCAATTTTGGATCAACTGATTTAATTTATACTTGTCACTGTGTAATTGCAGATAAAATGTCTCATTTTGTTATACAGGTTTCCCTTCATATAGTCAAAACAACATACTTCGAAAAAAAATTATTAAAAAAAAGGGAAAAAGGAAAAAAAAAATAGAGCGGAATGGACCAAAAAAACAACAAGTGTTGGGAAGAAGGTGGACAACACCGACATACCATCAACCACTACTGACGGTGTGAGTGAGCATGAGACAGATAAATAGATTCTGAATTTGAAAATTCAGGTTGAGAGGCCTGAGTGTAGAAGTGATGAAAAAAATATCAAAAAAATTAACACAAACTAATGTTAGAGGATTTGAGAGAGGTGAGATTCCACCAAATAATGAGCATGACAAAGACAAACTCATTGAAGCACTCTATAAACGAGAAAAAAATCTGAAACAAACAATGAAGGAAAGGGATGCTCAAGACATGAAAATGATTAAATTTCTTGCTGCATTAAGATCTAAGGTACATGATTTAAGGGTATAGTTGTTTGAAAGGGATGTGCATGACATAACACAAGCAACAACAGTAACACCAAAAATAGAGGAGCCAGTACAAGAAAAACTCCACGATCAAATTCCATGGTGAAACAAATAAAAACAAAGACAAGAAAGAAGAAAAAATTACTTGAATACACCTACGAGGGGAGAAAGACAAGAGGAATATGAGGGAAAGAAGCACAAGAATCACTACATGTAGTTGATCTTGAAAAGAAACCAACAATAGAAAGACCAACCAAAAAAATTCAAACCAATTCCATCTACCGAAAAGAACTAAGTATATGGATTGTTGTCAGTTGAAGACAGAAAAATAATTACATCACTTTGAAAGACCGATATACAGGGGTACGTTTACTGTCCACTATTTTATTTTCAACATATTCAAAAATATATTAACCTAACTTAATCCACCAAAAATTGCAAGTCATGTGTCTGGACGGTAAGTAATTATCTAAAATATGTTTATCTCGATGATATCAAGAATCTAATAATGAAATCAAATATCACAAGCAACGTAAGCATCTAATCGGTATCCTTCCATATGCACACACCTATCTTGGAGAAAGTCTCATTATTCAGGAAATGAAACATTTGGTATTACACAACAAATGTAAAATTTTTGGTTGTACACCTATGCTTGTTGATATTCTCATTTGATAGAAAACGAGACATTTGCTGTGATATCTAATTAGACAGAAAATGAGACATTTGTAAAACGATTTAAAATGTCTCATTTCTTAAACAATGTCTCATTTTCTGTATTACATCCCATGTCAAATGTCACATGAAAATTCAGGTAAAATGTCTCATTTTTTTTTCAAAATGTCTCATTCCAATTCTTTGACATAAAATGATACATTTGGTATTATATTGTTCAAAAATGTCACATCCCATACAAAATATCACATTTTCTGTATGATACATTTGGTATGATACATTCAGTTGATTGACGCATACGCCGAGGTACTAGCCAAACAACATGATGAGTTGTTAGCGACAAAGATGAAAGCTGATAACGATAATTCAGCATACCTCGACAGGACTTACATATTCTCGAGCTTAACCTTAATAAGAAAAAAACTATGTTGCATTTACATTACATTCAAGCGTTGTAAACTTATAATGTTCTTTTGATCATAAAGATCAAATCAAAAAGCAATTGATCGAAAGGAATGAAAAACAACAAAGGGAAAAAAACCATTGCAAAGCCGCTTAAAGAAGCAAGGTTATTTTAGTATCTACTATTCTCACTCTTCCATGCGCACCATTGAACATTGGTTGTGAAAAACAATAAAACTGGAGCCTAGTACCACTATAACTCATTAAAACCCAGGGGGTATGATCAACATCTTGTCGTGGCTAAAAAATTGATAAATGAAATACTATACCTTATATATTGTTCATAACAATTATTAATTCTCGTCATTTATGTTTAAATATTTAAAATGAATGCAATCAAAAATCATATGTGCACTACCAAGTAAAAAGAATTAGAATCACAATTTTTTCATTAGAAAGTAGAGCCTGTTAACAATTGCCCACGATAACAACCAGGAATGTGAGCCAAAAAAAAAATGTTAAATGTGACACAATATTTCTCTTGTTTTGATCTTGCCACTAAAATACACCATCTATGTGCAAATTGGATTGTGGGATAATTGTATATTACATTATGAGGCAGTACATGATAATTGAGAAGATATATGACACATTCCCAGTCGAACGCTGTAGGATGATGAGGGTGGAAATGCTCCACGAATTCCTCATAGATAGTACAAGAACATGAAAACCAACAGACATAACGACTAATATAAAAGAGGCCGAGACATTTGAAGAATTAGATAAAAATGAATGAAGTTCAATGAGAACACGTATTGTATATAATTAACTGTATTTATTTAACATTTTTTGGAAGGATAGTTGTAGAATGTTTCATAAATTAATATATTTGTATACATGTGTTCTTTCAAACGAATGTCTCATTTACGTAAATTAATATACAGAGATTGTCCCAGTTACTATTTGTTCCTCCACATAAATGAATGCCCCATTTTCTGTCAAATATTATATTTCAATTACACGACAAAAAATGAGACATTTGTATGCGTTTTCAAAATGTCTCATTTTTGGTAAATGTTGCATTATTTTTTCAATAGGATTTGAATGATACATTTAAAATCAACATGCTTACAAAGCTACAACAAATGAGTCAAACTTCAACTTTATTTATTCACTTGTACATTATTCAATAGACTCCTTACAAAATGTTTGGTTATGTGTTCACATTTTACCACACCTACTACACCTTATTTGTTTTTCCTTCTCTCCCTTAGAAGTGATCATCTTCTTTCGAGGTCTTTTAGGTTATTTTTTAGATAAAGGCGGATAAATGTGGTCTTCATTTAAATTAAATTCAAACTTTCAAATAGTGGGAATGGAATATATGGAACTAGAACAAGATTGATAAAAACCTTGCACATTATAATAATAATCAACATACGCATTAAGGTCATTCAACCTCTTCTACATAGCACCAACAACATGTGAACATGTAAAATGATTAACTTGGCACCGATGGTAAGAACAAATGTGCCTTGCCAAATAAACAGATACAGACGGAGGCGAATGCACTTAAAAAATGTTCACCCCAGATAAACTCATAACCCATGGTCTCGATTTATTGAATGCAATGCACAACTCTTCATCAATTACATGACATATAACCCTCATCCCTTTACCCACAGTTGCCCTCTTTGAAGCCATCTGATTCATCAACTTAACCCTTATGATGTCTACCAAATTTATCACCGACAAATGTCGTTATTCTTTTATTCAATTGTTGAAAAATTCAGCGGCATTTGAAGTCATCTCACCATACCGACAACCCTGGAAGTAGGCATTGCTCCATGCTTAAATGGAAAATCATAAAAAAATATTTTAACCTTATTACCCCCCTCTCGCTTTAATTCATCAATAATTTTTTGAAATGTGCCTACTATTGAAGTGTACGCGCACTTCACAAATTGATGCATCATCTTCTCCCTAAAACTATTACTAAATCCCCTCAAATGGTGCCACAGGTTACTCTTCAAATGAATAACACAATAACCATGATACATCGATGTGAAAATCAAAGACACCGCTTCCAATAATCTAGGATTTTGATCACTAAAAAATGTGGTATCTCTATTCGAATCCAAAATAATGGACAATTATTCCATAAACCATGATCAATAGTCACTGTTTTCAAAATCAACAATGACATAACAAATTAAAAATAATCATGTACATGATTCGAAAAATAATTTAAAACTAAGAATAATCAACAAATTGAACACATTTAACTAACAAGAATCTCATTTTCTGTACAATTTGTTTGTTACGTCAAAGTTGTTAACTAATGTCTCATTTTTTGTCAAATTAAAATGAGATATTTTCACAAAAAATAAGACATTTGACCTTGTGTAATGTTCCATTACTGAATGTTCAATTTCAAAATGCCTCATTTTCTATTAAAAAAAAGAAATCCAAGTTGCCAACTGTCTCATTTCCTAATACAACCGTAGTCATGATCTACAACATGAAAATACATTAACATTCGTACATGTACCTTGATTATCATTTTTCTCCGTAGTAGATAGCATAATTCCTTTGCATCTCCGCTTAACA
>JAUTBS010428814.1:0-15933 GCA_032361285.1 Aequorea victoria | reverse complement strand
ATTCATAAGTCCATGGGCTTAAATTCTCATGTTGGACTTTACCCCAAAATCACGTGTTTGGTCCGTGATCCATGCTACCGAACTTAGGGTCTCAAACTTAGCGTAATTTTCTTAAGTCTTTTTCTTCTTCCTTTTGGTCACTTACTTCTCTAGGTTTTAGAGAGGTTATATTCTAGTATTAGAATCCCTTGTCAACCAAATAAAGTATATTTACATATTCATTCTATGTTTTATGCTTAATGAATGTGTCGTGCAAAGTGAGGCGTCACAAAAATTCTTTCAGTAATTTTTTTTCTTTCCATGTGTTGAACTATGTGCTGGAGTATGGCATATTGGCATCTTTTTTTCCTTTTTCTATGTGTTGAACCATGTGCTAGAGTATGGCATATTGGCATCCTCTCTTCTTCTACAAATTCATTCCTCTCATCTCACATCTCACTATGTTTTTCATCTCTCGGCAATATATCTCTCTCGACCACATCTCACCACCGACACAGTCACTAGCGCGACAGTGCCACCAAACCACCGCGATTCCATCGTCGCCGGCATCGTCTTTCTGATCTGTTGCCTGCCTCTGGTTCGTCTCTCTCTCTTTCACTCTCTGTTTATATAAATATATATAGAAGAATATGTATTATTGGTGTCTGAATCTGGATGGTCCTCCGGATACGGTGTGCCTCCAAAGTGATTATTGAATCCTTCTTGTTTGTCGGTTGAGTTCCTGCAAAATGTTAGAATATAGACACCGGTGGGGTGTCGGCCTATTGTTCTCCGATGCTAAAGTCAGCAGATAGGCAGTCAATAATCAATGTAAAATGTGGAAACAGTATGTAGGTGTGTCGAGAAAAAATGGCGTATCTTTAGAGTTTGTGGGTAGCTGCTATTTACGGAGGTATACAGGCCTAGATCCTCGGATGGGATGGGAATGAATCCCTAAATATCTAATTTTAGGCATGATCCTCGGGATAGGATGAGGCAAATCTATAATTTTTTGACCTGAGCGAGAATCTCGGGATTCGCATTGATCTGATTGTTGATATCTCACGGAGACAGCTGTTCGGAGTGATCTTCAGTGTGATTGGTGGCGTTGATTTTGGGGTTGACTGTTACGAGTGCTTGGTTTGCTCGACCCGACTGATTGAGCTCATGGGTCCAACTGACCAAGCTCGAGGTTTGGTTGACTGAGCTCGGAGCTTGACTAACTGAGCTCAGGGTTAGGTTGACCGAGATCGGAGCTAGTCCGAGTATATGGTCTAGTCGGTCTCAGTCGGCCACTATGCCTCTTTGGTCGGCTCTTGTTTGTTCGGTTTCAGACCTTGTAGGTGTGCATGCCCCCGATCGGGCCTGGATGTTTTTGTTTTTGGAACCCCTATCGGTCGGCTTTAGGCGACTATTCAGTTTTATACTCATCAGATGCCCCCTATTTCCAAGCAAAACTTGCTCGGCGAAGGGAATATACCTGTCTGAATGGCGGTTGTACGGTTTGGTATGACGTCATTTTGTCTCCCAGAGGTGATTGTTACGCACGGCTTGAGGAGACCTTCCCTCTTCCCGAGGTGACGGCTTGGAATGTCAAACGTCACATCTCATTTAATAGAAGTTTTTTCAAATGCTGAAAATGGCGTCCTTTTGGTATCCAATTGACACGTGGATCAATCAAGGCCGTTGGTTGCTCTTAATCTGGAGGTCAAAAATGCTTGGTTTTGGGACCGTTGGATTAAAAGATTTATTTTAATCTAGGTCGTTGGTGCTTATGCCTATATATGTATATATGCGAGAGAGAGTTTTTTTGCTCTTTTACGCTTTCACTGCTTCTCATATACTTCTTCTTCTTCTCCTCCTTCTTCTGCAATTTCAACGTGCATCTCGCCGTTGTCCTCTATTTTCGGTGGTCAGGACAGCTCTGCTCTCCCTCCGTTTGGGACTCCGTTCTCCCTCTGTTTGGGGCTCTATTCCCTTCTTCTACTTCTTAGTAAGTTCCTTGTTTCCCTTTGTTTCCTCTTCTTTTTCTTTTTAGTTCTCTGGCCTCCTTTTTTTTGAAGGACCAATTATGGCTTCTTCAAGCTTAGAGTCGGAGCTTTCTCCGTATCCCCATTTCTTTCCTCCTTCCCCCTCTTTCTTTGCTAATCGTTTAGAGTTTTTTCACAAACATTCTTCTCTCCCTCCTTCAGTTGAGTCCTTAGTTCCTTACAGTCCTGCTTTTCATCTTGCCTGTAGGGAGGCTTACAGTCTAGTTAGGTTCTTCTTACCTATTGTTCGAAGGGGTACAATGGCGTACCCTCATGAAATTGAGTCTTCTGGGGATGAACAATCCTTGTCGGGGTCGGAGACCACCATCTCACTCCCTGACCCCATCAGTCTCCCTGACCAAGGGTAACTTTCGCCTACTAGTGGGGAGGCCTCTAGCTCAGTCGTTCGTTTTGTAGAAGAGATCGAGAAGAGCTTCGCTGCTGAGCTTATTCCCTCCTCTTCCCGAGCCTTGGACGTCGAGCGCTTGCGTGAAACTTTTTTTATCCCTCCCTCTATGAATCTCAGAGTGCCCAACCCTACCGAGCGGGCATGTTCTCATTCTCTCGAGGAGGTATGCTTATACGAGCATGGCTTTCATGCTGGTCTTCGTTTTCCCTTTCCTCGCATCATTCGAAAACTCTTAGACTGCTTAGGTCTAGCCCCGTGTCAATTGATGCCCAACGTGTGGAGGATTCTCCTTGGGGCTATCATTCTATGGGAGGAGGCCAACTCCATCTTACAGTAGAAGAATTCCTCTACTGTTACCAACCCAAGGAGAGACATCTTGGGTTTTATTTTTTTCAATCCCGGGCAGACGACCGAATACTCGTCTAAGGTTACCCCTCTTTCAACAAGTACTAGAAACAGAGGTTTTTCTTCATTTCTAGGGAAGGTTAGGAGTTCCAACCCTGGGAAGAAGTTGGGCCTAATACCCCTAGAATTCTGCCCTACTGGGGTCGTCCTCAATCGGGGGACATTGCTGCTGAGCCTTTGGTGGAGGTGAGGTCAAGGCCCGAGTCCAAGCTACCAGAGACTCCGAGGGTAGATTCTTTAACACTTTTGTGACTCCTCAGAAGCTGAGCTCGTGGCTGCTCAGCCCAGTTGGCCCGAGTGAGCATTCTTCCCTCCCCACCGTCTGCTTTTTTCTTTTGTCTCTTTTTTGTACTTTTATTTTTTTATGATTTCCTATTTGTATCTGAATACCCCATTTTTTGTTGTTGTTTGGGCAGGAATGTCGAAGAGGTCCGAGAATACCAATATTGAAAAGGTGAAGGCTTGACTCACCGGGGAAGCGGGATCCTCAGCATTCAAGAGGCTGAGGAAAACCCTTCCTTCGGTCGGTAAGACCCGATCGGTTACTGTGATGGAGGCCGCTTCAGAGGATCACCTCTCATCAGGGCCTACCCCCCCGATAGAGGTCGCTTTAGTTAGACCTTCGGCCCCTTTAGCCCTCAGTGCTCCGTTTGACCCTCCATTGGATGCTGCCACGACCCCTCCTGCTCTGGGCCCTTCATCTTCCTCTCCTCGGCCTGAGGAAATGTTGACTGACTTCAACGTTGGTCGGGCGAGGATGTCCGACTTCATCGGGGACCTGAGCCCCTACCTCTTAGAGATTGGGACGGCTCCTCTGGCCAAGGAGGTGATCTTTGACCTTATTCAGGTAAGCCTTTACTTAGCCTTTTTGCTTTTCTTCTTTATTCTCATTTCTTATTGTTAACACATGTCTATGGTGATTCTATTTTCTAGACCTGTGCTCGGGGGGTTCACTTGTCGGGTCTTTGTTTCCCGTGCAAAGTCTTTACTGTTGGCGAGCTGAAGAAGGCCTCGGTCTTGCAATCGAAGGTTGCAGGTCTGGAACAGGACCTGAAGGGGGCAAAGGCCGAGACAAAGAAGGCCATGGTCCAAGTCATCAAATTGGACCAGGCCAGGGAGAAGGCCGAGCAAGAAAATGACTCTTCCCTGACCTGGGTCTAGGAGCTGGAGGTGGCGGTAGCGATGGCAGAGCAAAAAGCTGCCGATGCTGGGGCCCGAGCAGCTGAGGCTTCGGCCAAGCTGGAGAAGGCTGAGTAGGAGATAGCCAAGGCCTCTAAGTACTTTGGGCTTGAATCTACTAAGTACTACGCCAGTGGTTTCAATGCTATGAAGGCTCGGGCTGTGGCTACCTTCAAGGATGTAGACTTCTCCTCCTTCCAGTAGGATGATGAAGAGGAGGCCGAAAGGCCCTCAACTAAAAAGGGGAAGAATGCTCCACCTCCCTCGACCTGATCCTCCTTCTTTCCCTTTTTTTGTAATATTTTTCCTTCTGTTTTCTTTGTAAAAATAATCTTTTAACTTTTTGAATGGAATGAAAGCATCTTTTAACTGTTCTATCTTCAGTCTGAATAAATGCTTTTCTTTTCCTTGCCTACTGTTTATTTCGCTAAGTGTTTAGACCGCTCAGTTAGGCATTCCACTTTTTGTTGAATGAATGGAGTACTCTACTCCAATCGGGCTCCGGGTGGCCCTCTTTTTGTTCTGGTTGGCCAGGACCTTAGGCAAATGAAATTGTCAAGTGTTGTGTTTCTCGGTCGGGCTCTCTGATAGCACTTTTCCTATTCTGACTGACCAGAACCCTACACAAAATTGCCAAGTGTTTGGTTCCTTGGTCGGGCTTTCTGACGGCCTCTGATAAAAAAAAACCCTGAGTTTTTCTCAGTCATCCGTTGACATTATATCAACTCATGTTGATCGTTTTCCTTGCCACCTCTCTTTAGGCCAACCAGGTGATTGCTTGGTTGTCGAACTTTATAACTTTGGGCCTCGGTTGAAAAACTCAAATCGATCGAACATCATTTGGGCCGACCAGATTCTAATGTGACCTAGCTGTTGAACTTTGAATCTTTCGGGCCTCGGTTGGATACCTTAAATCGATCCAACCTCATTTGGGCCGACCAGGTCCTGAGGCAACCTGACTGACAAACTTTATAATCTTTGGGCCTCTGTTGGATACCTTAAACCGATCCAACTTCATTTGGGCCGACCAGGTCCTGCGGGGACCTATCCATTGAACTTTGAATCTTTCGAGCCTCGGTTGGATACCTTCAGTCGATCCAATCTTGTTTGGGTCGGCCAAGTTCTGAGGCAACCTGGCTGTCAAACTTTATAATCTTCGGGCCTCGGTTGGATATCTTAAATCGATCCAACCTCATTTGAGCCGACCAAGTCCTGAGGGGACCTGGCTGTTGAACTTTGAATTTTTTGGGTCTCGGCTGGATACCTTTAGTCGATCCAACTTCATTTGGGTCGACCAGGTCCTGGGGTGACCTGACTGTCGAACTTTATAATCTTCGAGTCTCGATTAGATACCTTAAATCGATTCAACCTCATTTGGGCCGACTAGGTCCTGAGGGGACCTAGCTGTTGAACTTTGAATATTTTGGGTCTCGGTTGGATACCTTCAGTCGATCTAACCTCATTTGGGCCGACCAGATCCTGAGGCGACCTGGCTATCGAATTTTATAATCTTCAGGCCTTGGTTGGATACCTTAAATCGATCCAACCTCATTTGGGCCGACCAGGTCCTAAGCTGACCTGACTATTGAACTTTGAATCTTTCGGGCCTCGATTGGATACCTTCATTTGATCTAACCTCATTTGGACCGACCAGGTCCTAAGGTGACCTGGCTGTCAAACTTTATAATTTTTGGGTCTCGGTTGGATTGATCCAACCTTATTTGGGCCGACCAAGTCCTGAGGTGACCTGGCTGTTGAACTTTTATGAAAGCATGAAGACATATAAAAAAGATGATATTTTTGTTGCTGTCATTTTACATGCTTTTTTACTGGTAGTATTTTCTGAGGTGCTCGGCATTCCACGCATGTGGGAGTATCCTTCCGGTCTCATCCTTTTGTCGGTATACCCCAGACCTCACTCGGTCTTCTACTTGGTATAGACCTTCCCAGCTCGGGCCCAACTTACCCTCTCGGGAATCTTTAGTAGCGAGAGAGACCTTTCGAAAGACCAAGTCCCCTATTTTGAACTCTCTGTTTTTGACATTATTGTCATAGTACCTCTTCATCCTCTGCTGGTAGATCGTCGTTATGAGAGTTGAGACTTCTTAAACCTCATTTACCTGATCCAAGCTTTCTCGGAGGGCTTGGTCGTTCCTTTATTCATCAAAGTTGGTGATTCGGTGGTTTGCTAAACCAACCTCCACTAGGATGACTGCCTCGCTTCCATAGGCAAGCATGAATGGAGTTTCTCCCATCGGGGTTTGGACTATGGTTCAATATGCCCAGAGGAAGTTTGGGAGCTCCTCGGCCCAAAGGCCTTTTGCTGACTCCAGTTTAGTCTTGATCATTTTTAAGATCGCTTTGTTGGTCACTTTGACCTATCCGTTAGCTTATGAATGGGCAGGAGAGGAGTACATGTTATGAATGCCCAACGAACCACAGAACTCTCTAAATCCTCGGCTGTCGAACTATCTATCATTACCGGTGATGATGCTTCTCGGGATGCTAAATCGATAAATGATTGACTTCCATACGAAGTCTATTGCCTTATGTTCGATAATGTTTGCCAACGGCTCTGCTTCCACCCACTTGGTAAAGTAGTCGATTGCTACTATCAAGAACTTCACCTGACCTCTCCCGATTGGGAAAGGCCCTACAATGTCGATTCCACACTGGACGAATGGCAATGGGGTAGTGATTATATTGAGTTCTTCCGGTGGCTGCCTGGGGATGGTTGTGAATCTTTGACATTTGTCGCATTTCTTGACAAAGTTTTCTACATCTTTCTGTATGATTGGCCAGTACTAGCCAGCCCTCAGGATTTTTCCTGATAGGACCCGAGCACCCGAGTGATTGTCGCACATCCCTTCGTGTACTTCTTTCATTACGTACTCGAATTATTATTTTGAGATGCACCTTAGGTAGGGTACTGAGAAGCCACGTTTGTAGAGAATGTCATCGATGAGTGTATATTTGATTGCTCGGTACCTTAGTTTTTTTGCTTTTGGTCGATCCTCAGGTAACTGACCATTTTGAAGAAAGTTGATTATACTTTCTGCCCAGATTATATAGACATGTGACAAGCTTACTATTAATGATTTTTCCTTTTGAGCAATACTCGGTTGGGTCAGGTGTTCTGTCTACCCATCTGCCCATCTGAAGCTGAGGCTAGTCGAGCGAGATCATCAGCCCGCTGGTCGTGATCCCTGGGGATTCTCTCAATAAGGAACTTGTCAAACTGAACTTTGAGTTCCTCGATAACTGCTTTATAGGCCTTCATTCGATCTTCTCGTGATTTGTATTGTCCTTGTATCTGGCCGACCACTAGCTGTGAGTTACTAAGGATTCTGACCTGTGTTGCCCCCAACGCTAGTACCAATCTGAGGCTGGCTATGACTGCCTCGTATTCAGCTTCATTGTTCGTTGCTCTGAAGCTGAAACACATGGAATATTTCAATTCATCTCATTGTGTGGAGATGAGGACGAGACCGGCGCCACTGGCATACTGGTTTGTGGACCCATCCACGCTTACCATCCATACCTGATGAGCATCGAAGACTACCTCAACCTCTGGGTCAGTTGTCGGGGGATCAACCTCTAAAGGGTTGGGAGGTTGCTCGGCGGATGGTGTCTTGATCGTGAACTTTGCGATGAGGTCTGCCACTGCTTGCCCTTTGATGGCCGAACGTGGTCGGTAATGGATGTTGAACTCGCCCAGCTCCATTGACCACTGTGTCAGGCGACCAGAGGTCTCTGGCCTTTGCAATATCTGTCATAGTGGTTGATCGATCAGTACAACTATGGTGTGAGCTTGGAAGTAAGGGCGCAATTGTCTGGCCGAGATGACCAAGGAAAATGCCAGTTGTTCTACCCGAGGGTATCTGGATTCTACTCCCCCAAATGCTCGACTTATGTAGTAGATAGGCCTCTGAGCCCCTTCATCTTCTCGAATAAGGGTCAGGCTCACTACCGTTTGGGAGACGGCCAAGTAGAGTAAGAGCTTCTCTCTAGGAATTGCTCGGGAGAGTAATATGGGAGAGGCTAAGTACAACTTGAGGTCAGCGAATGCTCGCTCACAAGCTTTGGTCAAGTCGAATGCTTTCTTCAAGACACTGAAGAATGGTGCACATCGATCGATCGCCTTTGAGATAAATCGGTTTAAGGCCGCTAACCGACCAGTGAGTTTTTATACTTTCTTGGTCGTCTATGGGGACTGCATTTCCAAGACAGCTTTAATCTTCTCGGTATTGGCCTTAATCCCCCGTTGGCTGACCATGAATCCGAGGAACTTGCCCCCCAACACCCCGAATGCACATTTGGCTGGATTCAACTTCATGTTGAAATCGTTCAATGTTTGAAAAGTTTCTTCGAGATCTGTGAAGTGATCGACAGATTCTCTGCTCTTGGTCAACATGTCATCGACGTAGACCTCCATGTTTCTTCTAATCTGCCTCTTGAAGATAAGGTTGACGAGGCATTGGTAGGTTGCCCCAGCATTCTTGAGGCCGAAGGGCATAACTCTGTAGCAATAGATCCCTCAATCTGTGATGAATGAGGTCTTTTCCTGGTCGGTCTCATTCATTAAGATCTGGTTATAACCTGAGAAGGCGTCCATGAAGCTGAAGAGTTCATGGCCGCTGGTGGAATTCACTAGCTGATCAATTCGGGGGAGGGGATAGCTGTCTTTCGGGCAAGCCTTGCTTAGGTCGGTAAAGTTGATGCACATCCTCCACTTGTCGTTTGATTTCTTCACCAGGACTGCATTGGCTTGTACTTCCTGAATGAACTTTGCTTTTAACAGTCGTTCGACTTTGGTTGCTATCGCCTCATTCCTTTCCTTGGCCAAGATTCGCTATTTTTGTTTGACCGGCTTATGGATTCGATCAATAGATAGGCAGTGCGTGATCAGCTCGGGACTGATCCAATCATGTCTTCGTGTGTCCAAGAGAAGATGGACTGATGCCTCTTAAAAAGTGGATCAACTCAGCATGCATATAAGGTGGAAGGGCTGATCCAATTTGGACTTCCCTGTCTGGCCAAGTTTCATCTATGCTGATTCTGATGAGATCTTCCACTGGTTCTCCTCTTTGGATGAGTTCTTCATCTCGGACCTCGGCGGCATCGAGAGTCAGTGTCTCTTTCAACTTGGGCCCTCTGAGGGAGGTGTTGTAGCACTCTCAGACGGTGGTCTGGTCAGCTCTCAATTCTGCCACTCCATGCTCGGTCGGGTACTTGAGCATGAGATGATAGGTTGAAGTTACGGCTTTTAGCTGATTGAGAGCTAGTCATCCCAGGATGGCATTGTAGGCTGACTAGCAGTCCACCACTAAGAAGTTGACCATTTGAGTCACCTGCTTTCGGCTAGAACCGATCGTAAGGAGCAATTCGATCGACCCCAGCGGCTGTAACTTTTCTCCGGTGAACCCTGCTAGGGGCGATCTCACCAGGTGCAGTTTCTCTCGGCCTATATTGAGCTGATCGAAGGCGTTGAGGAATAATATGTCGGCCGAGCTGTCGTTGTCCACTAGGATCCTGCGCACCTTGTAATTGGTAAGGACCATGGTGAAGACCAATGGGTCGTCATGTGGATGTTGAATTCCTTAAGCGTCAATTTCAGAGAAGGTTATGATCTCCTCAATTTTTGCAGCTTTGTCCGGTCGATCAGTCATACAGACGTCGCTGGGACCCTCGGTCTTGAGGCGCCTGGAGTGGGCTTTTTGGGAAGAGCCACTTTTACCTTCTCCAGCGAAACCTCTAGAGATCACTCAGACCTCCCCCACAAGATTCATGTCTTGGTCCTTAGGGGCGGTTGTGGCCTATCTTGCTGTCCTCGTGGATTTTCCTAATTTTTCCAATCGACTAGGAATTTGTTGAGTCTTCCTCTCTGGATTAGAGCCTCAATCTGCTCCTTCAGGTTAAAGCAGTCATCGGTGTTGTGGCCGTGGTCTTTGTGGAAACGATAATACTTGTCAGGATTGCGGTGGTTCAGCTAAGCCCTAAACTTTTTCGGCCACCGCAACTCAGGGTCGTCCCCTATCTGCAAAAGGACCTGCTCGACTGAAGTATTCAGCGGTGTATACTGTAGACCTAAGATTCACTTAGATGTTCTAGTTCTATTAGCTAGAATCAACACAAAATGGGGGTGAATGGGTTGATGGCAAACTTTCAAACTCTTTTTAAATCTTTTAAAAGTAATCTATTATGCAGCGGAATAAACAAATAAAGAACTGAAATTAAAGAGTTAAGGAAAGAAGAATGCAAACATAATTTTTATAGTAGTTCGGTCAACTCGACCTACGTCCACTCTCCAAGTCCCTTAAAAATTTACTATCGAATTCTTACGGGTAAATCGAAACCTCAATACACGGATTCCTTTAGGGTGAATCGTAACCGCCTTCTTCCTATCGGGTGAAAAGCAACCACCTTCTTTAATCAAGGGCGAAGAGTAGGCTCAACCGGATTCCTTGAGTAGGTGAATCGTAATTTGGCTTTAGGAGTGTTGGAGTATGATAATTTCCTTTGTGAGATTGATTTACAATCAAATATCTCTCACTACAAATATCACTCTCTCTCAAAAATATTTACAATCAACTATAGAGGAGAAGAGAGGAAGAAATATTCGGAAAGAATTCTTAATAAAAAACAGAGTATGAACTCTTTAGCACTGTGTTTTTGGATCTTAGAGATGCTTCTATTGATTGATCCTTGTTCCTCTTTCTTGCATGACTTCCATGTCTATTCTGATCTTCAATGTGGGTATTTAAACCTGAGATCAAGAATAGAGCCGTTGGAAAGAAAAAACTACCCGTTAGAGACATTTAATGCTCTGAAAACTAGCCATTGGACGCTTCAGGAAATTAAAATTTCTGCACCGGTGTCGACATAAATCTTCCTGGGTGTCGACACAAATGGTCTGGGCAGTTCTGGTGTCGACTCAAAACTCTGAGGTGTCGACCATTCCTTTACAACTTTGATTTCCAAAAATTTGATGCCCACGGGAAGCTTTCAGGTGTCGACCCTTCTTTCAGAGGTGTCGACTCAACAGGTCTAGATCTGAAATAGCTGGTGTCGACTCACACAACTTGGTGTCGACCCTTTCTTTACATTTCTAAACTTTTCTAAACCAGTGCCCACGGGAATAGCTTTGGTGTCGACCCATTCTTTCTTGGTGTCGACCATTTCTACTGGAACATCTATATGAGGTGTCGATTCGTCTTCATTGGTGTCGACCCTTTCCTCTGTTGCTTTAGGATCTGGGCAAAGCTTCTTCAGGTGTCGACTCAAACCTTCTAGGTGTCGATCCTTTGCTTATTTCCCTTTGATTTCACTGAAAAGTAACCTTTCTTCTTGGGCTTAGCTATCTCCAAAAGTCTTCTACATCTTCGATGTATTCTCTTGACTTTTTGCTAGCTTCTTGGGTTTCATAAAAGATGATTAATCCTGAAGAAAAAAAATTTCATAGACAGACAAGTCATTAGAATAATCAAATATATTCGGTTAGCAAACTCCCAAGGATTAAATCAATTATGTTGTAAAGTCAAATACATGATGCGCAAACAATAATGATTTATTAATTTATTTTGGCTAACAATCTCCTAAAAGATCAAATCAATATGTTGTTAAGTCAAAATAAAAAAAAAACTTGATTGAAAAAGCATTTAAGCTAACATATACTTCTCGAAGCGACTGGTCGGTGTCTTGGGCCGTTTGGAATTGGCTTGACCGTGTTGCGACCGATCTGAGTCTCAAGACTGTTTTGGTCGGTCTGCCTCACCTTACTTCCTCCGGTCGGCCTTCTCTGTGTGTTCACCTTTCTTGGTTGGTTTAGAGGATTGGTCCTCTCGGGCATTCAGAGCGTTCTTCGCATTCATGTGTTTCTGGGCCTTTACGATGAGCTCGGCCATGCTGGTCGGTGGCGCCTTTGCCAGTGAAAAGAGAAATTTTGTGGGCTAGAGGTCACCCATGAACACGGTCAAGGCTACTTTGTCGTCGATGTCATCCACCTTGAGGGTCTCGGCATTAAACCGAGTGACGTAGTGACGTAAGGTCTCAGTTTTCCCTTGTTTGACATTGAGGAGGTACATGGCTGGCCTTAAATGCCGTTGACCACCAATGAAGTGCCCTACGAACAACTTGCTCAACTAGGTGAAGGAAGAGACGGACCCACTTTTCAACTTGTGAAACCACATGCGAGCCGACCACTCGTCGACAACCACTACTGTTTTTCCCTTCATAGCTGCCATTATATTATTGAGTTGATCTTTAACTTCTCTTAGTTCAATTTCCATAGCAGTGGAGGTCTCAGTCTTTTCAGGCTGGATGCCCTCGGTTCGTTTAGGAGCTTAGTTTCGGTTTTGGGGACAAGCCCTGCTTTCGGCCACACCTTCATTCTCATTCAGCTCCTCCTCCTCTGGGCCTTGTCCTTTGTTATCAGGTTGTTGAACTACCGGTTTCCTGTCTCCGGGATGAGGAATTCGAGTAGGGAGGGGAGGACTAGGCAGGAGCTTGGCTTATTCGTCGAGCCTTTGGTTGATGTCTTAGTTTTGGTGAACCGGGCCCTGGATTAGTTGGGTCAAATCCTTCAGTTGTTGCTCGACGTTAGGTGGTGGATCCCCTTGAGGGTTGCTCTGGTGACAATTTCCTTCGGAGGTCATGGATCGTGTGGTAACCATTCAAAATTACGAAATACCGGGGAGAGGAACAATGATAAGTTATTAGACGACGCTAAATGTTGGTGTCTGAATCTGGATGGCCCTCCGGATTCGGTGTGCCTCCAAAGTGATTGTTAAAGCATTCCTGTTCGTCAGTTGAGTTCCTGCAAGATGTTAAAACATAGGCACCGGTGGGGTGTCGACCTATTGTTCTCCGATCCTAATTTCTAAGTCCTTCAATGGGTAGATTTTAATTTTGGAATATTGTGATAAAAAAAATTTAAAATATTGATATAAATTGGACAATAAAAGAAATAAATAAAAATTTAGTTTAAATAGTTATTTGATAAAAATTAACGATTTTAAGAAGATTAAATATTAAATACAAAATTAAAATACCCGAAATAATAATAATTTAAGAAAGCTCGTATGTACAGAATTTTAATAAAGATTCGCTTAGTATTTAAAAAGTCGTTAAATTTTAATGATAATCTTTTATATTTACATAATTTAGGGTGACGATCGAATCGTACATTGTTAATTTGATTACGCATAGTACATCTTTGGACCTCAGGTGAATGGCTTAACATGCTACGTACTTTTAACAAATCCCTCGTATTCCTAAATTACTTTGAAAAGGAAATATATTGTTTTAAATTATTTTAATGATACTGTTATGATATTCTCTTATAAAATCATGGTATAAATATTTTGCAAGACTTTGATTACCTATGTATGGTGCGATTATGAGATGTTCTTAAAAAATGATAAAAGTTTAGGAGAATGCCCTCTATTGAGGTGACTATGGCCAGCTAGGGAACAGATCCGGACTGAATCTCGTAGTGACTCTAGTTGCTCCATGATTTAAGGGACAGCCCGGGTGCGTCCGGTGATCTTAACCGGATCGTCTAGGAAAAAAATTCAGGCGCCAACCTGTGGTGACTCTATATTCGATGTTGGATCCAACCGGCCGAGAATGCTCCAAGATTATTATGCGGCACGAATTACTATTGTTATACTTAGGCAGTTCATGTGGCAATTGATTGATACTCCCACTCTTTGATGAGCATATCACTATACCATTATGATATTGATATTATTATGTCCTGATGATGATATTGACAGTTGTTCTGTCCAGATTTGAGATATTGATGACTCGTATTGAAGACGAGATTCTGTGGAAAAATATGAATATTTTGATAAAGAAGACTGATGGGTTGTGTGATCATCATTTTATTTATATTGTGTATCTCTTACCATGATTATGTTGAAATACAATATATTTTGAATTCTCTGCTTTTGAACTGTATATTATTATGCACGCTTCCATTCACCACCTTTAACTGACGTTGTCATTAAATATTTTAGGTAACCAGTGAAGAAGCTAGATGATGGACTCCGTAATTTCGTGGGATCCAAGCTTAAGATCTTTTAGGACATACATTTCACTTTCGCATTGAAACATTATTATATGATTATGAGTTGGTTGAAACAACATATTGTTTGAGACATTATGGGCTGTTTGTTCCACATTGATTATTATGAATTTTTGGTTGATAAATTCCATGCATATTAGATCTGTTAGCGTATTGTTAGCTAATTGAATGATTAAGGTTTTCTTAGTTCAGTGGGCCAAGGCTCATGATCCATGGCCGGTCACTGCTCCTGAGTTAGGGTGTGACATTTTGATAGCTTCCAGGTACAATGTTATTTTGTACCTCCTCTCCATGCAACAATGTTTTACATTTTTACCGCTACGGTCCGTGCCATTACCATTACCAAGTAGAAAGGAGATCGCCATCGGGTTCATCAACCACAACCATTTTGTGAAGGTAATCAATATATGCCATACTTCAAATTATTAAGTTTCTACTATATCCATGCTTACGTTATCTTACATATTTCTATAGATTTTTCTACTACTCTGTCATCATGTGCCCCCCATTACCAGCAACTGGATAAGATTTCACCATACTTCTGCAGAAGGATGGTACGTGCCTTACCAGAGTAGAATTATTCACTTCAATAATGTTGTTAACGTTGACGTCGCTACAATGGAGACCGTAATTTTGGAATAAAATTTTATTATTGCACTTCTCAAATTATAAGAAGACATTGTCCTTGAACTATAAAACTCTTGTTTGCACTTGACCATTGCAAAGTTAATTTTACATACATATTTATTTTGTTCTCTTTCTTTACGTACGTGATTGTACATGTGTTTGTTAAAGACTATGCAACATTTAAAGTGATGTTTGGGCTTCACATTCATTACAGCTACATGTTTTGTACTCGTGGCCTAATCGAGAATGTATTAGTTTGGAAAT
Organism: Aequorea victoria; assembly: GCA_032361285.1. Lineage (NCBI taxonomy): Eukaryota > Metazoa > Cnidaria > Hydrozoa > Leptothecata > Aequoreidae > Aequorea > Aequorea victoria. Next base: position 953 of record JAUTBS010428814.1, on the reverse strand, counting down.
TCCAACAATTTCTTTAATCGATACAAATTGTGACCCCGATCTTGGAGATACAAATCTATGTACGTAGGAAACTACATAGATTTATGGAATTGGTTACTTTTTCTGAACCTCAAAGAGAGATAAAATTCGGACCCCGTTCGGACCTGTGTAACCGAACAGAGGCTCCCCGTTCGGCCCTGTGTAACCGAACAGAGGCTCCCCGTTCGGCCCTGTGTAACCGAACAGAGCCATTTCGTTCGGCCCTGTGTAACCAAACAGAGGCATTGTGTTCGGACATAAGGAACCGAACAAAGGCATTCAGTTCGGACCTGTATGGCCGAACAGAGCTTTAACATAGGAATTTTATTTTTGGTACAAACATTTGCAGCACGTGTGTAAGTCTTTAAGCATAATTTGTATACAAACTCAATTCACCTTTGCATTCAAACATTTACATCATAAGAAGAGCTTCATTTGCATTCAAACAGCAAAACATGCAAAATCCTCTATACAAATGTCAAAAATGTCTGACATCATAAAAAGAGCGTATTTCAGCTGACTAAAGGAAAGATTACATCATAAGAAGAGCTTCTTTGAGGTTCTATACAAATCTCTCTCTATCTCGCTCTCTTTCAATCACGGTCCCGCCTTCGCGTCCTGAGACGATATACTTGGTCAATATTTGCATGCATCCTTGCCTGAGGCGTTTGGTCCTCTTCTTGTAAATGTTAACCCTTCAATGCACTCGTCATTTGAATGATTGAATTATACAAGGACAGTTGTGTGATACTTTCATCATGGCCTGTTTCAACAATTGGACGTCTTATAGCCAATGCACGTTCAATGCCCTGCGTTTAAAGAAAATATGTGATTATACCAATGAAGCCAACCAGGTTTATAGTCGATGTACTTGTAACAAAATAGGACATACCTCGTAAGGGTCAAATTGTGGCACCGCGTGCTCATGCTCGGCT
>JAUTBS010428703.1:0-15939 GCA_032361285.1 Aequorea victoria | reverse complement strand
TGCATAGTAATGAAAATATTTCTAGCATGTTTACTCGATTTACTAATATTATCAATTTTTTGAAATCTCGTGGCAAAATATATACTAATGTTGAAAATGTAAGAAAAATTCTCAGGTCTTTGCCAAAAGATTGGAATGCAAAGGTCACAGCAATTCAAAAAGCAAAAGACTTCAATATACTCAACCTTGATGAACTCATGGGGTCATTGATGACACATGAGATTGTCATAAAAGGAAGGTTGAAAGAAGAGGAACCAAAGGCAATGAGAGGTATTGCCCTAAAATCTGTACAACAAGAGTCATCTGACAAAGAAGACTCAAGCGACTCCCCTTAGCCGAAATTTCAACAAATTTCTTAAAAGGACAAGAAACTTTAAAAGAAAACCTTTTAAGAAGAATTTCAACAAGGGAGAGTCAAGCAAAAGTGATATGATCAAAAAGGAACTCCCTATATGCTTCTAATGCAAGAAACCGAGGCACTTCAAGACAGACTGTCCTCTTCTAAAGAAAGAGAAGTCGAAAAAATTCAGAAAAAGAGCAATGAAAGCTACATGAGATGACTCAGATGAGAGTCAAGAAGAATCAACGTCAAGCGATGAGGAAATTGTAAATCTCTGCCTCATGACAAATGAAGAAGATGACAGTGATGATGAGGTAATCTCAAATCCAAATGATTATGATAAATTTTTAAATGCTTTGTGTATTACATTATGAGTTCGAAAAAATTAAAGTGAAAAATAGAACTCTTAAAAAGAAAATCACAAGTCTTTCAAAAGAACGTGAAGAATTAAAAGTTTTAAATGAAACATTAATTTCAGAAAAAGATAAATTATTACATAATCATAAAATGACTCTTCTAAAAAAAGAAAATGAATTTTTAAAGTTAAAAGCAAATAATTTATTTGATATGATCACAAAATTTACAAAAGGGGAAGAAAATCTTAATAAACTTTTAGGACAACAAGATGTGTTTATAATAAGGCTGGCATAGGCTAGGCAGAATTAAATAATCAATAATTTTTAAAAGAGCTAACAACTCATGAAATAGCATGTTATGATCATTGTAGTAAATTAGGTCATATTAAAAAGGATTGCAAAGATAAGAATAAAACTTGGATTCTTAAAATCACGCATCATACAAAAACTAACAATAAAGGATCCAAGAAAAGGTGGGTACCAAAAGAAATTGAATGATTATTTTTGTCGGTATGCTTATATCTACTCCACACAAGGACAAATTATTTCTAGATAATGGGTGCTCCTGACATATGACTGGTGATAAAAATAAGTTTATTTCGATCACACCAAAAAATGGAGAGCACGTAAGCTTCGGTGACAACTCCAAATGTAAAATTCTCAGAGTTGGTACCATTGGTAAGAATTCATCTCTATCTATTAAAAATGTCTTGTTTGTAAATAGACTTAAACACAACTTACTAAGTATTAGTCAACTTTGTAATAAAGGATATAAAGTAATCTTTGAAACTAATACATGTAGAGTAGAAAATGTGTGTGATAATAAAGTCCTATTTGTTGGTCACATAAATGAAAAGGCATAAATAATTGACTTTAATGAAATTGAATCACAAGATGTAAAATACTTAGCGGTCATTAATAAAACTAGTTGGCTATGGCATAGAAGACTAGGGCACGCTAGTATAGATCTAATCACAAAATTGTTTAACAATGAATTAGTTAAGGGTCTTCCTAAAACTAAGTATATCAAAGATAAAATTTGTGATGCATGCCAATATGGAAAACAAATTAAAACTTTCTTCAAGAAAAAGAACCATATTTTAAGAACTAGGCCTCTATAATTATTACACATGGATTTATTTGGACCAACATCTACAACAAGTAGGAGTGGAAAGTATTTTACTTTTGTGATTATTGATGATTATTCCATATACACATGGGTAATATTTCTTGCACACAAAGATTAAATACACTTACACTTTGCTAAACTGTGTAAAAGGCTTCAAAACGAAAAAGGGTGCATGATCAACAATATTAGAAGTGGTAGAGGAGGAGAATTTGTCAATAAAGACTTTGAGAAATTTTGTGATGAAAATGGAAAAAAACACAACTTCTCTGCACCTAGAATGCCCTAACAAAATGGTGTAATTGAAAGAAAGAATAGAACTCTACAAGAGATGGCTAGAACTATGCTAAATGAACACCATCTTGCCAAATATTTTTAGATTGAAACCGTTAATATTGCATGCTATATATCTAATAGAGTAATTATTAGATCCAAGTTGAATAAAACACCATATGAACTATGGCATGGGAGAATACCTAATATCGATTATTTTTATGTGTTTGGATGTAAATATTTTATATTAAACACAAACGATAATCTTGAAAAACTTGATGCTAAATTAGATGAGAGCATATTTTTAGGATATTCTACAATGAGTAAATCTTATAAAGTATATATCAAGAGAACTCAAGATGTTGAAGAATCTATGCATGTTTTTGAAGAAAATAGCGTTCCTCTATTCGAAAAGAATATTGATGATGAATGTGTATATTTGGGAGAAGAATTTGAAAAGAAAAAGCTTAATGATGTAATCATTGACACCTCTCAACCAAACAAGAATAATGAGAATGGAGAGCAAAATCAACCACAAATTGAGACAACTTATAAAAGATTGATTAAAGACCACGCAAAAGATCAAATTATTAGTGAGCCAACCAAAGGCGTAACCACTCACTCTTTTACTAGATATATATGTAACAATTTAGCATTCATATCTCATGTTGAACCCAAAAACTTCCAATAAGCCAAAAATGATGAATACTGCATAATTTCCATGCAAGAAGAGTTAAATCAATTTGAAAAAAACAAAGTATGGACCTTAGTTCCTAGACCTAGATATAATACAATCATAGGAACGAAGTAGATTATTAGAAATAAAAAGGATGAAACGGGCAACATAGTTAGAAACAAAGCTAGACTTGTAGCCCAAGGTTATAATCAAGAGGAAGGCATAGATTATGAGGAAACATAAGCTCCTGTTACTAGGTTAGAAGCCATGCATATGTTATTAGCATTTGCATACCAAAGAAACTTTACACTGTTTCAAATAGATATTAAAGGTGTCTTCTTGAATGGCTATATAAATGAGGAAGTATAGGTAAAACAACCTTCTGGCTTTGAAAATCATAAATATCCAGATCATGTCTTTATTCAAAAGTATTATATAATTTAAAACAAACTCCTAGAGCATGGTATGAAAGGTTAAGTAGATTTTTAACACAATATGAGTTTTCTAGAGGAAAACTTGATTCCACAATTTTCATCAAACAAAAAGGGAGAGACATGCTTCTAGTACAAATCTATGTTGATGATATCATTTTTGGAGCTACTAATGAAAGGTTGTGCAAAGAGTTTGCTAAGACCATACAGGAACAATTTGAAATGAGCATGATGGGTGAGTTCAACTTCTTCCTTGGACTTCAAATCAAGCAAACAAAGGATGGAACCTTTATAAATCAAGCCAAGTACTCAAAAGAGTTATTCAAAAGGTTTGAAATGGAGGATGCAAAGGCATCTAAAACTCCTATGAGCACGTCAATAAAGATTGACAATGATGAGAAATGTAAATCAGTTGACAGTAAAAAGTATCGAGGTATGATTGGTAGCCTTCTGTACTTAACTGCTAGTCGTCCTGATATAATGTTTAGTGTATACTAATATGCTAGATATCAATCTAATGAAAAAGAATAACACATAATTACTATAAAAAGAATCCTTAGATATCTTGTAGAAAAAATAACCAAGGCTTATGGTATCCCAAGAAAACTTCTCTTCAATTATTAAGTTATTTGGATACCGACTTTGCCTGTCGTAGGTTGGACCGTAAAAGCACTAGGAAGTTCGTTAGTTTCGGATCATGTCACTTCCTAGGAAATTCGTTAATTTTGTGATTTTTTAAGAAACAAAATTTAGTAGCTACCTCAACCACTGAAGCCGAATATATAGTCGTAGGAAGTTGTTGCGCTCAAGTACTTTATATGAAATAATAATTGGAAGACTTTAATTTAAAATATCATAAGATTTCAATCAAATATGACAATATGAGTGCTATTAGTCCATCTAAGAATTCCATTCAACATTCTTGGACTAAGTACATAGAAATAAGACATTATTTTCTAAGAGATCATGTGCAAAAAGACGATATTTTATTACAATTTATAAGTACGGAACACCAAGTAGCATATATATTCATCAAATCCTTAAATTAAGAAAGATTTAATTACGTAAAAGGTGAATTAGGAATATTAGACCCATGAAAAAGACAAAAGTTTTCTATAAATTTCAATTTTTCTATACATGGGTCGACTCACAAGTGATATGAGTCGACCTAGGCTGCTGGGTATTCCTAACAATCAACAGTTGGGCGATTGCTTGTAAGAAGTTTGGTGATTGCTTATAAAAGGTTTGAGGCACACCCATAAGTGCTCTCAGTTAGTGAAAAATCTCAAGGAAAGCTTGAGGAGTGGACGTAGGCTGGGATAGCCGAACCACTATAAAAACGACGGTGTCATCTCTCTCTCTCTCTCTCTATCTTTTTATCTTTGTTTTATCTATCTATAATTATACATATATATATTACTGGATCACCTTATATTGTTTAAATAGTTTTTAAATAAATTTTTTTTAAAAGACCCTATTCACCCCCCTTCTAGGGTCATTCTTTGAATAACAAGAACCTTATAGTAAATACGAAGGTATCAAGTGTAACCTAACGAGACCTATATTTGAGGACTAAGAGTGGCAAGTTGTGCACTTATGTTGGTTTATCTCGTCACCTTTCGTGCGGTAGGATTCAATAGTAATGAAGATATGAATGAATAATGGGAGTTGAACCACATGGTTGATGACAATCTCGAATATAAGTATATGTAATAATAGCTTGTGCTCAGCTTATTAGTGCCTTTGTTAAGGATTATCTTGTTCTGAATTTGTTTATCCAGTTAACCGTGAGTATCGTAACCGTTAGTTGATTCTTAGAACAAGGCGTGTAGCGGAACCACCAAGAGAATGAAGTTGCATGGGAGAGGATGCACGGAAGAAGCATCCACGTCTTCTTTACACCTGATGATTAATATTTCAGGACGAGATTTCTTTCAGTGGGGGATATTGTGACACCTCACTTTTCTCAACACGATTCTTAAACGCTAAACCTAGAACAAAGGTGTTACGCTTTGAAGAATGACATTCGAACCTTATGAACAAAGGGATGATTGAATGGGATATGAAATAGGATAAAACTAGAAAGGTGAAATTGATAAAAATAGTTCAAATACTTTTCGAACAAGGAGATTTTACAATGTTCAAGTTAGAAAGTTCTTTCAAAGACGAAAAAGGAGCAGAAAACTGAAACGGGCCTGAATAAGGCCTAGGAACTCCTCAAGGCCAAAAGTTTAAATTCAAATTTGTGTAGATTATGAGATTAAGCCCAACCATAATGGCCCAATAAATTCATAAGCCAAAAAATTCAATTAAGAGTTCAAGAAAGAAAATTCATGAAAAGCCTAATAAGGCCCAAACATTGAGAAGCCCAATAGAAAAATTAAACTAGGAATTTGAGCCAAACATTATTGGGGCCCAATGTAAATAAATAATCTAGCCCAATTATTTTATTAGAGGCCCAATAAATTAAATGAAAATTCCAAATTAAAATATGGCCCAAAAAGAGTAATTTGACCCAAATAAATTAATTTGGACCCAAAGTAAATTTTAACCTCAAAAATTAATTAAATAATTAATAAAATAAATAAAATAGACCTTATAGAAGGTCTTTGGCCAGTTCCCCCATGAGAGGGGGAGTGATGTGACTATTTTTTTGAGAAAGGGAAAAGAAAAAGAACAGAAAGGAAAAGACATGAAAAGATGTTTGCTTGAAAAAATAATTTTTTCAACCCATCAGGGCATTAAAAGTCTTCAATGAATAGTAGGATGAACATGAAAGATGATGTGATGAAAGAAGAAGTGATGGGACATAAATAAAATAAAATAAAAATAAAAATAAAAATATTATCAAAAGTGCCCTTAATTTTAGAGAATGTGTACCCCATTAAACCAAACAAGGCCTTAAGGTTGAGGGAAAATGAATTATTCATAAAAAATATGGTACAAGAATTCTTGGAGCCCAAGATTTAGTTAGAATTGAATCAAACTAGAGGAACAAAGAATCTAACTTGGAATTGGATGAAAACTAAATGAGTGATAAATGGGTAATTTCACACCCAATCCCTTGCCTATAAATAGAGGTCTTTTCTCTACCAAAAAGAAATTATTTGCTCCTCCTCATCTCTCTCTCTAAATTTGGTGGACTTGGTGGTAGGAAGAGGAAAGAAAAAAAAAAGAAGGAAGGAAAGAAAGAAAGGGAAGGAAGAAAGGAGAAAGAATAGAAGGAAGAATTTGAAGCTTAGTTCATCCATTCTTCAACTAAAAAATTATAAAGTAAGAACTTGTTAAATCTCGTCTTTAAAATTCTAGAATTATCTCACTGCACTCATCCCTCTTCAAATCAAAAAGAAGATAAGAACATGGGAAGAACACCTAAAAAAGGATTTTGAATTTAAGAAAGAGAAACTTTCTTTATTCAAGATCATGATGGAGAAAAAAGTGGAGACCTATGAAAAGGTTAATAAAAAGGTCTAAGATAACATATAAAGAGATTTTAAGATTGTTAAAAATAATTATTGCATGGGTAAGAGGGTAGAAAAGAAGAGGAGGGTAAGGAACCTCAAGAAAATGACTAAACAGTAAACTTAAAGCCCAATCTCATATTTTTTGTATTATCCAAACAAGGCCTAACTAAAAATATGTTTCAAACAGAGTTATTTTAGTATGTTCTTAACATGTTTGATTTTTGGTTGGAGCCAAATATGTATTTTAGAACCACTATGCCATTTTTGAACATTCTGAGTCAAGATTGTAGAATAACAGACTACTTTGAGGAATTTTAATTAATTCCAGAACAATCCCCTAGAGGTAATTCATATATGGAAAGAAATGTATAATATTCTACTTTCACCCAAAACTAATAAACCGCACTTTCATCGGAAGGGTTGTGATACAATTGGATTCTGCCAAACAGGGATATTTTTTAACAAATTCTGCTTCATGAATTGTTAGGGCTTTTTTGTTGAGCTATGTGTCAAGCTCCGCCCCGAGTACCGGGCACGGAACCTGAGGATGAGTACTTAACCCATCGTACTTAACAACATACGCAACATCTTGAGAATAAATTTTTTTTTCTTTTAACATACAATCAGGACTTCATCCTTGAGCCCATCATAACATCCAACAACATACATAAGACGCTCACAGCCTCATTCATTAATTACATTCCAAAATGAGATAAATAAAAGTATTTCCAAGACTCAACTTCCCTACTACCTTCTCTAAAGTCTAAGACCACAGTAGACAGAACCAGACATTGTCTTGACTTCAAAACCTGCCAAAAACATCAATCTGTGTAGGGGTGAGCTATAATCTACGTGCTCACCAATCACAAGCAAAAGTATTATACATGACACAATGGAAGAAAATAGTTCATCATTTCAAAGACAGGATAATATTTCACAAAGCATGTACTTTTCTCATAAAATATTCCAAGTTGTCAACTCTTTACAAATTACCTCATAGAAGAGAGATTTCCAAGTATCAAACCATTTTCAATTCTTTCTTTACTTTTCATCTTCAATTCGTTCTTTCTTTTAAGAAAACGTTGTTCATCATCGTTCCATTCAATATCTTTCTGTTCGTTATCTTTCAAAAGACAATCATTTTTTTTATCATCATTCACCTCTCAGTGGAGGAATTTCCATAATCATCACATCATCACCTCTCAGTGGAGGATTTTCTATATCATAACATCATCACCTCTCAGAGGATGATTTCTGTATCATTTCTATTCATTCACATAGTAGTGATTATTATGTCTTATCATTTCACACAATCCACTTAGTAGTGGTAGTATAATCATCCATTTATCATTCATATTATCTCATAAAAGCCTTGGGTTGTATTAACCTTCAAACCAAGAGTTGTTGTAGTACTGCGCCGCCGAATATCCCGCATACTCAGTGGACAGGGCTAACGATAATTCGTCGGTTCCACTTAACAATGCTTAGTGGTAGAGCTGAAAATGCCTCGGCCTACTCAAAGGACAGGGCTCGAGTATTTCCCCAATCATCAGTGGCTTATCCACAATATATTTATAATATGGCATATACCCGCTCCATTCACAGACGTCGGGATGTAGTCTCATGGCATGCACACCATGTATTATCAAGATTTGTTGTAATACACATATCATATCCATTAATTATTCATCCGAAGTTTTCTCTAGATCCATTATAATGACATACACCCGTTCCATTCACGGACCACCAGAATGTAGTCCCAAAAATCACATTCATTAATCATTCATTTATGCTTACATTTTAGTTCTTCATAATATGTTCATAAGTCATATCATAATTCCTTCATCACGTTTTATAAGTTCTTCTCATCTTTCAATGTAACCCAAGTCGTCCTAGTTCTCATACCGTACTATGTTTATCCTTCTTTCATAAAATTAAGTCTAAGTTTCAAAACATGTTCAGGGATCATTTTATAAAACATAAGTTCACTGATACAGTTCTTTCACAAGTAACATCACCATTTATTCCATAAAATATCTAACTTCCACTATATTCCAAAACATAAGTTCATAAAACACGAGTTCGCAAGTAAAGGTTTCTTTCACAAGTTAAACTACTATTCATCAAAGCGTACGAAATTTAACCATTCACACATCCATAATACAAAGCTAATGATAAGAACACCCACCTCAAAACGATTGCTCCTTGACGAGCCACGCCCTCCGATTCACTCTAGAACTCCGATTCCTAACACATAAATCGGATCGGAACTTACTTCTCAAACTAAAGTGAGACATGAATGCATTGTGTGGGTATGCAAGTGGGGTATTTTACTTCTTATTTATATCATTTTTTATCATTCTTAGTATTCTCATAACCCCTAATGTCCCTCACTTAGGCTAAGGTACTTAGGTTAGGTTCAAGGTTTCCTCAACGTCTTTCCTCTATTTTTCTCAAAATCTGCCACTGAGGCATAAAATACTTTAAAAAAATTAAACCTTATTCAAACATTATGAAACGTTACCGAGAGCTAGATTTATATGTTATCTACATATGTCATGAAGAAACGGAACATCGTCCCACAACCTACGACTCGTAACATCAGCGATGTGCCAGTCCACTGTGACCTCTAGACTCGAGAGATTTCCAGAACCGACTCAACCTAAGCTCTAATACCATGTTGTCAAGTCCCGCCCTGACCATCGAGCACGGAACTTGAGGATTGGTACTCCACACAAACACTTAACAACATACACAACATCTTGAGCATAAAATTTTTCTTTTTTTCTTTTAACATAACATCCAAAACATATATAAGAGGCTCACAGCCTTAACGTCATCAAACCATTAGTTACATTCCAAAAAGACAAAAAATGTTTCCAAGACTCGACTCTCTACTACTTTCCCGAAAGCCTAAGACCACAGTGGACAGAACTAGACATCGCCTTGACTTCAACATTTGCCAAAAATATAAATTTGTGTGGGGGTGAGCTATAATCCACGTGCTCACCAATCACAAGCAATAGTATTATAAATGACACAATGGAATAAAACAGTTTATCACTTTAAACAGGTATCATCTCACAAAATATTTACTTCATCATAAAACATTTCAAGTTGTCTACTTTTCACAAATCACCTCCTAGAAGGGGGTTTTCCAAGTATCAAACCATTTCCAATTCTTTCTTTACTTTTCATCTACAATTCGTTCTTTCTTTTAAGAAAACGTTGTTCATCATTGTTCTGTTCATTATCTTTCCGTTTCGTTATCTTTCAAAAGACAATCGTTTATTTTATCATCATTCAGCTCTTAGTGGAGGAATTTCTATAACCATCACATCATCACCTCTTAGTGGAGGATTTTCCATATTATAACATCATAATCTCTCTCAGTAGAGGATTTTCTATATCATTTTCGTTCATTCACATAGTAGTGATTATTACGTCTTATCATTTCACACAATCCACTTATTAGTGGTAGTATAATCATCCATTTATCATTCATATTATCTCATAAAAGCCTTGGGTTGTATTAACCTTCCAACCAGGAGTTGTTGCAGTACTGCACCCCCGAATATCTTGCCTACTCAGTGGACAAGGCTAAGGATAATTCGCCGATTCTACTTAACAATGCTCAGTGGTAGAGCCGAGAATGTCTCGGCCTACTCAGAGGACAGGGCACGAGCATTTCCCCCAATCATCAGTGGCTTATCCACAATATATTTATAATAATAATACAGCATATACCCGCTCTATTCACAGACGTCGGGATGTAACTAATATTTATAATGACATACACCCGCTCCATGCACGGACGTCAGAATGTAGTCTCAATGCACTCACCATGTATTATCAAGGTTGTAGTGATTCACATATTATTTCCAATAATTATTTAACCGAAGTTTTCTTTAGATTATCTATAATGACCTACACCCTCTCCATTCACAGACCACGAGATGTAGTCCCGAACACACATTAATTTATACCATATTGACATACACCCGCTCCATTCACGAACCGCAAGATGTAGTCTCGAACATCCATTAATCATTTTTCCTTAATCTCAACCATTGTTCTTACACTTCACATTTCTTTATAATTCTCTTGACCTTATGTTCCATAGAGTAGTTTCATGTAACTACATTATTTTTCTCATTTTATCCAAACATTTCTCGTTTAACCACAGTTCTCACATCATACTATATCTTCAAAAATCATTTCGTAGCATATTAAGTTCAAGTTTCGAAACATGTTCAGGGATCATTTCGTAAAACATAAGTTCACAAACATATTTTCTTTCGCAAGTAACATCACCGTTAATTTTTTGAAACATCTCACTCTCATTAGGTTTCATAATATAGGTTCACAAGTCATTTATTTTCAAAGGTAAGATCACTGTTTATTTTCATAAAACATTACTTCCATTTCCTAAACATAAGTCCATAAGGTAATTCATAAAATACAAGTTCGCAAGTATAGGCTTCATTCGAAAGTTAAACCATCATTCATCAAAGCACAAAAAATTTAACCATTTACACATCCATAATACAAAACTAATGATAAGAAAACCCACCTCAAAAACGAGTGCTCTTCCACGAGCCACGCCCTCCGATTCACTCCAGAACTCTGATTCCTAACACATAAGTCGAATAGAAACTTAACTACGCATACTAAAGCGAGTCATGAATACTTTTGTAGAGGTCCACGTCATATAGTTGTGTTACAAGGCTCAATAAGTAATCTTCAACGATAAGGTGCATGTGCGAGCTATTAAAGAATACGAGGTATCATAATAAAGTAGCGCATGTACTAGGGGATGATAAAGTAAAAGAGTACCTTCCGTCATGGAAGATCCCTCATCCTTTTCGTGTAGCGCAACAACCTTTCCAATTGCCCCGGTGGATTGTATCGGCTTCTCAGATTGCTTGAATTGATTGTTTCCTGATTCTAGAGTTTGGGTGTATAGGGATTCTCCTTGATTTTCTGTTCTCTGAGCCTTCGGGAAATATTTCCTGATATGGCCGGGTTGTTGGCATCTGTAGCAGACCCGCGAGTCCTTTTAAAATTTTGGATTTGGTTCTGGTTAAGTTTGTGGTTGGGTGGAGAGGAGTTCTCCTTATTTTTCTCCCTTAAGATTCCTTGGGCAGTTTTCCTCAACATGACCCGGTTGTTGTCATCCATAACAGAGGGTCCCTAGACAGTCTTTCTTAATGTGTCCCAGTAGATAGCACTTATAACAAATAATTTGGCGGGGTGGCCGAACATACGCATTTGATCCTCGTTGGCTCTGTTGTTGGGACCTCGAGTATGGTTTCTATACATTTTCTCCATGGTTTATCCTTTGATTTATGCCGCGGATCGGTCCTCCCTTTTTCTTTCGATCTTGAGAAAGAGGCCAAACTTGATCTCGTTAATTTAGGGCCGCCATAGAGTCTAATGAAGTAGCCACTTGTCTTAGGGATTGTGCCAACTTTTGCACTTCAGCAGGTCATCTGGGTTCAACATCTCTATTGGAATTTTGACTTCCATGTCTAACCATTTTAAGTCAAAATCTGCTTAAGGGTAGGGTATCCTATAAGCATGGTGGTTTTTTAAGAAAGTAGCAAGTTTATTCTTACTTTCTCTTTCCATGAAAATATGGTATATATGAATTACATATAATGTTTTATTTATTTTATATTTTACTTTTGGGATATTTCAAATGGGTAGTTGGGCCCTAATTAATCTTGTTTGCATAAACATTATTTTGTTGGGCCCTTTTCATTAGTTCGGGCCTTTTGAGATTTCCATGGGCTATGAATTAAAATTTTGGGTCTTTTAATACCATGGGTTTAATAAATTAATTCATGAGTTCTTGGATTTAATTTATTTATTTTTCTTTTTTTTTTTTCCTATTGGGATCTAGCCCACACTTTCACTTCTTAGTTGTTTATTTTGTTTTATTATTTGCTGAAGAGTAGATTTATTCCTTGGATTATTTCTTTACTATGTTTTCCAGGTCTTAAATTCTCTTCCTAATCCACAAGTTCACTAACTTGTTTTATGGAGTCTTGCTTTTGTGATTTACCAAAATTTTCATCTAAGATTTAATTCATCTTTTCCAAGGCTCATTAGTTTAATTCATGAGATTTTGTTTCTAACATCTTTAGAATTTATTGAAAACTTAATCTACAACGTCATTAAATTTATCAGGAGGGCATTGGGTAAGCTAATCTTAATGTACTATGATTTAAATTTAACTAGTATGACGTATTATCGGGAAGAGATAAGCTCTAATACATTTTTCGTCGAATGACTCTATCCCCGAGGAACTAGAGTTTAAGGTACTTTAATAATCCTAGGATGATAAGGGTTTTCTATCTAAACATAATTCTAAGGCCTAATACCGACACAGCGCTCGTGTGCCTTATTTCGTTCCGCATCACGTTCTCCTCGTGTCCAACAGTTCCTCCTCTAAGTCAGAAGACAATCCTTTCGTAAGAAGTAATTACATAGACATAGTTCATTATTAAGTTCATAATATACATAAGAATTAAGATATAGACTTAAAACAGAGTTTTCGCTAAACGGTCGCAAGGTTTCTCCATAACTCATACCTAAGGTTCACTAAACCTAGGCTCTGATACCAAGTTGTAACACCCCAAAAATTCGGTTCGTTAAGAGACATACATATAGTATTTAGGGTTATTCTAACGACAACCATCCAAATAACTTCATATTTAATATAGATAATATAGCTTGCATTCTTGTGCATTGCACACCCTGTTTAATTTTACATGCCAACTAAAAGAATTTACAGGGAATTACAAAAGTAAACAAAATTCTTGAGCCTTTGATCATTTAAGCAAGCCATGGCTCCACATACTCCTCTGCGGCCTCTTCGAATGTATTCTCCTCGTCATGACCTGGCATGAAACGCTATGAGCTGCGAAGCCCAGAAAGAATCTTCTGAACCTAACATTTCTAACACTTAATACATATAACAGGATATAATAACACATGATATGAGAAAATATTGTAAACTCTTGATTCACGACTAGGACTTCTTTATGCCGAAAGAATTTGGCAAACACACAACACAAACTCGAACACTTGGACTTTTAGCAATTTAGGGCCCCAAACAGTCGGAAATGGATCCCCATAGTAGTATCATGACCCACAGTGGATTACATACCCACTGGTTCATGAAAACCCCGGATAGAACCAATCTGAAAGACTCACCTTGCCACACCATGAGTCGTAGCCGAGTGACCTACCAAGCTAGCTCATGAATGCCCAATGACGGCGGGGTCCAGACAGGTGAAACACCCTATTACCACCGACCATAATGAGTCCCTGACCAAGTCTGCGTTAAATTCTTAAGTTCAACGCGGTGCACCAACAAACACTAAACCATCACAAGGTTATAACATGGACGGAAAGCCACCCACTCCATCACAAAATCACGACCCGAGTCACATCCGCGTAAAATTGACAACAAACACAAGGTTCAATGGTAAACAGCCCAGCCGAGCAAGACACAAGGTGAACACCCCACCCAAGACCTAGTCCATGAATGAGATATGCCATAACATAAGTTGAGATCATAAATAAAGTATTACAGCCATAAACATACATTTAAACTCATGGATGATGCTTAAAAAAGAAACAAACAAGGCTTAAGGTAAATAGAGTATTAAGCACTTAACATCTCAAAACATAATGTATTTCCAGAATCTTCCACAGAGGTTCTAAAATACTTCAAAAATAACAAACCTTAGTCAAAACTTATGAAAATTTATAAAAAGCTAAATAAAGACGTTATCTACATGTTCTAGGAAGGGACCTAACACTGGTTATATACATAAAAGGGTCAAAAAAATTGGTCAACAGAGGCTGTCGAAATAAGGACATGTTTGGGAACATCGACATAACTCCAAATGTACTTACTGAAATCAACTTCTGTAAAATGGGAGTGAACCTACACTCATATATCTTTCTCTGGATATGTGGATCAACTTAAGGGGATTTTTTTTAGAGAGATATAGAGATTCAAAGTGGGCTGTTAATCTGCCTTACTTGTCTCAGAATTTTCTAAATTGTCAAAGGGGTTCAAAAGTATATTTTTAGGCTTAATCAAAAATCACTCATGCTTAAGACACCTTAGGGAAGCTCTGGTAAAAATAGACTTTTATTTAGGTCATGTTTGGTTCACACGAAAATTGTTGGAAAGGCTTAAGTGACAATATGTCCTTCTCTGTTTTACACCTTCTTAACAAATCACCAACAACTCCTATTTTTACACAACTAAGGCATGTCCAAACACATCATAACAACATAATACAAGCATATAAAGGTTCATAACTAGCTTCTACATTATTTATTCATCATTTGTGGCTCTTTTAAAAAGTCCATAGAACAAGAGTTTCTTTCTTCTTTCCTTGATTCCATAGTCTATGTTCATCTTTGATTATTTTTGTCCATCATTTTTATCTTGTATAAGAATGGATGTAAGAATGTGTTATTAGGAAAGAAATAAAAGGTTCATGAAAATCCTTACTTAATATTTCTTGATCAAGGAAGTTGGACTAAACTTTAGTGCACACTCCCTTTTTCCTTCTCTTCCTTCTTCTTCTTCTTCTTCTTTCTTTTCTTTTTCTTCTTCTTCTCCTCCCTTGGAGGCTGTCGAGTTCTAGAGAGCTTAGAGAGAGAGTGGGAGTTGAAAAGAAATGAGAGAAAAGGCTTGGGAATTACTTGGTATTTATAGGCACCAAATTTCTAATTTTTGAAATTTAATTAAATCATTAATTAGTCATTCATTACACTATTTGGATGAGCTAAGAGTGCAATAAAGTCTTCCAAAAGGGTACACTAAATAGTTGATGGGAATGGGGTTGATGATGACAAAATGGGGAATGAAAAATACATTAATTTTTCTTTGTGTAGTTTTCTCCCACAATTTAATTATTCTATGTATTTTTATTTTCTTGAAATATAATTATGTGTATAATAATCTCTCACAATAATTTAGTTAATGTAGAATTGAATTAAAAAGCCAAAAACACCTTAATAAATTTAGATAATTCATGTTTTATTTTGGTCTTCCAAAGCAGATCTTGGTCTTCCAAAATTGTTTTATTTTTGTATTTTTTAATTTAGATAATTCATGTGGGTCCCATTTTAATATTTGATTAAAATTTTCTTTTAGGTTATTTTCCAAGACTTAATTTATAAAATGAGTTAATTCTATTTAATTGGCTTTTAAATTAAAATTTAATTCATTAACTTAATTAA
>JAUTBS010428702.1:0-23959 GCA_032361285.1 Aequorea victoria | reverse complement strand
TATGCAGATGATCATTCAAATAGTGAGGAAGACGCACATCTACTTTCAGTTTCTTCAGGTAAGAATTTTTCGTCAAAAACATAGATTTTAGATTCTGGTTGTTCATTCCATATGTGTCCAAACAAAGAATGAGTTGATACCTATAAATCCTGTGATGATGGTACTATTCTAATGAAGAATGATGCAGCTTGCAATTAAAACCATTAAAATAGGTACAGTCAAAATAAGGATGTTTGACGACATCATTAGGATTTTAGGTAACATCAGACACGTTCGAGGGTTAAAGAAAAACTTGATTTCTTTGAGAGCCTTGGGTTCATTGGGTTATGTATACACAGAAAATGGTAGAGTAATGAAGATCAGTAAAGGGTCTCTTCTGATCATGAGAGGATAGGAAATTGGACGTCTCTACATATTGATAGGGAGTACAGTGGTACGTAAAGCTACACTTATAGTACTAGCACATTCAGACGACTGTGACAAGAGTTTAGAGCAGCAGAAGAAGCAGCTGAAAAAATAGAAGCCTAATACAGTTGTAAAGAGCAAAGAAAAAAAGACCTACAAAACACCAGTTCAGCCGGCAAGGCTTTGAAGATATGGTCAGTTTTTCTCTAGTCACAGGTAGTGAAGATCCTACTTCAGATGGGAAGGCTACAAGCAATCCAGACATGATTAAATGGGCTAGTAGATGAGTCAAAGAAGATGTAAATGGTGGATCACTCCTACCTAAAAAAAAGTGCAATTTTGAAGAATGTGACCAAGTTTGTACAGAGTGGACTGTATTTGTGCCAATGAGAAAATTATTGAAATTGGCCCAAATTCATACCCAGCGTCCGGACGCGCGTCCCAGGATTCGAACCCCGGGGGAGTGAGAGATTATTTGTCTTTGGACCATAACGTTCGGATGCAACCCATAACGTCTAGATGTGTGTCCTGACGTAAGAAGAAAACGTTCGAACGTAATTGGACGGTAGGTTTGTCGCGTGACAAACGTCCAAACACCGCCGCGAAATGTTGTTTCGCAGATTAGGGTTTTAGGACAGTGTTTAGGGATTCTCCTTCGCTTATAAAATAAGGTCCTATTAGTTTTTTTTATATATATAAAACACACAATACTAAGAGAAATCGTTTTTCAGAGAAAGATGGTAGAGATAATTGTAATCCTTATTAGTTCATAGTGGGTTGATTTGCTCTTTACTCGTGGATGTAAGCAGATCACCAAATCACGCATATCTTTGTGTTTATTATTCTTATTGCGTTCTTGATTCTTGCTAGTATTGTTGGTTTGTTCCTTTCGATTTCTTTATCGTTTTTGGTCGGATAAAAATTTTTGTAAGTGAATTGCTTCTGCGCCAAAACATACGAATATAAAAAATAAAATTAGAACAATATAAAATAGGATTAATTACACTTAGTCCCTCTCTATTTAAGCCTAATAACACTTGGACCCCCTCTCTTTTTAAAAATTACATTTACACCCCTTGTCAGATAACGCCGTTAATGGCGTTATCAAATTTACTAATTTACCATTCAGACTTTCTATTATCTCTTCTACTCTTCTCTCACTAAAAAAAGACCCTAAAATTAAATCCTTTACCCACTCTTCTCCGTTCTTCCTCATTGAAACCTCACTAAAATTAAATCCTCACTAAAATTAAATCCTCACTAAAATTAAATCCTCCATGTTCTTCACCTATCCTCCCTGTTCTTCACCTCTCCAAGGGTTAAAATTAAATCATCACTACCAAAATGACCCTCATTCAAAGAACACCATGAAAACGCTCATTCAAAGAGCCCAAACGAGTCGAACCCCAAATTGGATAACCGCACCACCAACGTCTGCTTCCATGAAAACCCCATCTAAATGTCTGCTTCCATGAAAACCCCATCCAATGTCTGCTTCCACCACCTCGAACACCATCCGTTTGAAAACCGCACCACCAACATCTGCTTTCATGAAAACCGCACCCCCCAACGTCTGCTACTATGAAAACTCCATCCATTTGATTTGGTGAAGACCCCATCCGTTCGAATAGAGAAGGAGAAGAATTCAACCCTCCGTTGACTTTGTCGTTTGGTCATTGCTTGTCATCAACGAAGATGGGTTTCTGGGTTCTTCGCCGTTCGGCCATTGCTCGTCATCAACGTTGATTTTGGGGGTTTTGGAGATTTCGTTGATTTTGGGGATTTCGTTGATTTTAGGGATTTACTGATTTTGGGGATTTCGTCGTTCGACCATGGCTCGTCTCCCATACTGCTTTTTCCTTTTCTTCCTCTTCTCTTCTTCTCGAGTTCCTCGTTCGGCCATTGCTCGTCGTTCGGCCATTGCTGGTTGCTTCTGGTTGCTTCTGCGATGAAAAGGTAATGAAGTTTGATTTGGTGGTGGTTGGCGTTTATGTATGTTGCTTCTGGTGGTTGCTTCTGGTTGCACATACTGTTTGGCGTTTATGTATGTTGGTAATGAACTAGAGGTTAATTTTAGTACTAAAAAAAATGAGAATGAAGGTTGCAGCAGATGTTCGGTGGTGAGGGATCCGTGCTCTGTGAGAACAGACCACCTTCATCTTCGTCTTCTCCACGTTGTCCATCTTCATCTTCTCCACTGAGAACAGACTAACAACCAGAGCCACCGTCAGAGTAAAGATTGAGATACAATCAGGGGTAAGATTAGTATTTAAATAAAATAATTTACTATTATTGACGGTCAACGGATGGTCAACTAACGGATAGATCAAACTGTTACAAAAAATGATACAGTAAGAGGTGTAACTGATATTTTAAAAAATATCGAGAGTCTAAGTGTAATTAGGCTTAAATGGAGAGGGTCTAAGTGTAATTAACACTATAAAATAATATAACTTGTATATATTAAAAAAAAATACAACAGAAGAAATTTATCTCTTTTGTTGATCTTTAGTGAGAGAGAAAGATAAAGACATAAATAGGTTCATGGAAGGAGAGAGAGCCTTGATTCGTTAGTCATCGAAGAAGGTTCAAAAACTTTGCTTTATAAAAAATTTCTTTTGCAAAAATGTATTAAATGACATCGTATCAAGGCACATCAAGGGTGATGCGCTTAAGTCACAACACCAACCCCAAACCCATAAAATAGGTAAAAATATCTCTTACAATGGTAAATCAATTATTTGAGGGCTCATTATTTATTTATAATTATTTTTATAAGTATTTTAAAAAATAAATTATATTATTTATTTATTTATTGACAATTTGTGTTTTAGATGAATACTTGTTTAGTATAAATGCTGATAATTAATTTTAATTGATTTATTATTAATTGTAAAGATGTTATTGAATCTGAAATTGATCATTATTATGATTTTTAGATGAACAATAATTGAAAATTCAAAAAAAATATGAAACTCATCCAAGTGCAATTTAAAAAATATATAAATCTAATCATATCTTACCTTACAAAATAAATGTCTTTTAGTTTATCCCACTCATTATTAATCATACCAAATCTATACCAATTATCAAATAATCTTACCAAATCTATACCATCTAATACTAAAGTGTATGAGATTATTATTTTTTTTAAAAATTTTTTTTGAAACAAAAAGCCCAGTTCACCGCATGCCATTAAATAGGATCGAAATTCTGTTTATTTCTCAAATAAATGGAGAGACCTCTATTTATTTTGTTATAGTGTTTATAGTGGACCAATTTGATAATTCAAACTGCTCATATTATTATAAAATTATTGAAAATCGATAACTATATAATTGGATTACAATACTTGTCGTTTATTTTTCTAGGTCAATGTGATCGATCCGATTATGTGGTTACCGATATTCCATCAATTTAATTTTTTATATGAATTAATAATCTTCTCAGCATACTGTAAAATATTAATGGTTCAGATCAATAAATTGAAACACCGTAAGTATTATAAAAAAATAAAGAGCTATGTATTTCTTTGAGAAACGAGGAGGAGACGAATCCCATTAAATAGGTACAGGGTGTTGAGTAGTGAAGAAAAATTTAGTGCTTCCGTCTAGACGGGGGTAATGGTCGTCCGGTCGGTAGAATTCAGAGGGCGATGTTCTCAGCCAATGTTTTTCGTCTGGACGGGGGCCAAGTGTCATCCGGACGGTGAAGTCCCGAGAGGGGTGTATTGCTCTACAGCAGGTTTCGTCCGTACGGGGGCCAGGTTCTGTCCGGACGGGGGCCAAGTGCCGTTCGGACAGCGGTGGCGACGTAAAGTGGCGTCCGGACAGAACTCTAATTCTGTCTGGACGGAGGTTATTCTGAGACGCGCAAATTAGGGTTTTCAAACCTAATTTGCCAGCGCCTATATATTAATCCCTTCAGCAGCAGCAGAAGTGTGTGGAACGCAATATCAGGACATATCAGTTTTATTCTTCCTTCTTTGTTGTTTCTCTATTCTTCAAAGTTGTGAAGAATATTGTAATCTCCGATCACCTTTGATCATATAGTGAAAGAGTGTGAGTCCGTAGACGTAGGAACAACTTGCCGAACCACGTACATTGTGTATCCTATATGATTGCTATCATTTGATTGTTGTTATTATTTTTTCTATTGATTGATAATTTTAGATCCGTGGGAAGATTGAATCAATTTCAATTCCTAACAATTGGTATCAGAGCATTAGTTCAGAGAGTGGGTTCAATCAATGGCGAAAGAAGACAAAGTCAGGATCACGAAGTTCAATGGCACCAACTACGCTCTATGAAAAATGCAAATCGATAATATCCTATATCAGAGGACTTTACATCGACCATTGACCAGGAAGAGACCAGAGAATATGTCGAATGAAGATTGGGAATTGCTGGATCGCAAATCCTTGGAGATCGTGCAGTTGAGTCTTGCACCGTCGTTGATGTCCAATATAGAAAAGGAGAAGACGACTACGGGTTCATTCAAAACTCTTGAAAGGATGTATGAAAAGCCTTCACCGTCAAATAAGGTATATTTGATGAAAAAGTTATTTTATCTTAAAATGTCTAATGATGCTGTTGTGGATGAACACATTAATGAATTTAATACTCTCGTCAATCAACTAGATGCGATGAGTATTAATTTTGATAGTGAGATCAGAGTATTGATATTACTGTCTAGTTTTCCAAACTCCTAGAATGGGTTAGTCGTGATGGTTAGTAATTCTGCAGTGGTAGATAAGCTAAACCTGGAGGATGTGACTGAATTCTTTTTGGGAGATGATTCACGCAGAAGATCAACAGGTCAGGAGTATGCCTCGGGTTCAGCATTTAGTGCTGAAGGAAGGGGAAGAAAGAATAAAAAGGGCAATCAAAAAGACTGGGAAAATAACAGGTCTAAATCACGAGAAAAATCTTAATCGCGGTTCGGCGATCAGAAATTCAGCGGATGTTAGAACTGTGGTGAAAAGGGGCATTTCAAAAAGGATTGCAAGAATCCAAAGAAGCAACATAATGATAATCAGACTGGTAAGAATGTTGTTAATGTTACTGAAACAAATAATGATGATGTTTTGATTTGTGCTATGGATAGCCGTAGTGACTCTTGGATTATAGATTTTGGGTCTTCATTTTATGTGACCCCCCGCATAGAACTGTTTAATAATTATGTACAGAGAAATTTTGGAAAAGTCTATCTGGGGGATGACAATGTCTGAGTATTGTTGGTAAGGGTGATGTGCAGATCACTCAAAAAAACGGCACAATTCTGAGTTTGAAGAAGGTTAGACACTTGTCTAGTCTACCAAGGAATTTGGTATCAATTGGCCAATTAGCAGAAAGTGGTTGTGTGACATCTTTCAGCAGTGACTCGTGGAAGATGGTCAAAGGCTCAATGATTGTGACTAAAGGCAACAAGGAGGGTACTATCACACTCCAACTCGGGAGTAGTGACTGGCCATGGATCACGGACCTTAGCCCAATGAGTCACTAAAACCTTAATCATTCAACAAACTAAATAATGTGCTAAAAAATTCAAAATGCACGAAATATAATAATCAAAATCCATAATTAATCAATTGTGGGTCCCAAACTGCCAACTAACGTCACAACCAAATATGTTATCTCAAGCAACTCATAATTAGATAATACTGCCTCAATGCAAAATGTAATAAATATTTTAAGAGGTCTTAATTCTGGACCCATAATGCTACCTGTTAGGAATCTAAGGTGATTAAACTTAGATAAAATCAACCCAAAGGGGGAGGTGAATGGGTTAATGAAAAACTTTTAAAATCTTTTAAACTCTTCCTATTTCTTTTAATATTATTCAAAATATGCAGCGGAAAATTAAATCAAAATAAAGAACTTGAAATTAAAGAGTTGAGGGAAGAGAGAATGCAAACACGATTTTTATAGTGGTTCGGTCAACTCGACCTACATCCACTCTCCAAGAGCCTTGGAAATTTACTAGTCGGATTCTTACACGTCAATCGAAACCTCTTACAGATTCTTGAATGAGTGAATCGTAACCGCCTTCTTCAATGAGGGTGAAGAGAAACTGCCTTCTTCAAACAAAGGCGAAGAGTAGCCTATTCTTCTTGAGTTGATGAAGCGAAACCAGGTTCTCTTTAAAATTGAGATGTTGTGAGGATGATCTCCTTAGTTGAGATGATTTATAATGATACCTCACTTACAAGTCTCTCTCTCTCAATAAGATATAATATAAAAAATATAGAGGAAAAGAGAGGAAAGAAAGTATTCAGAAGGAGTTCTGAATATAAAAACAGAGCATAAGCTATTTAGTACAGTGAAATAGGATCTCAGAATGTTTTCTTTGTAATAATCCATTTTCTTCTCTCTTGCTAGACTCCCATATCTATTCAGATATTCAATGTTCGTACTTAAACCATGGACCAAGAATAGAGCAGTTGGAGAAGATAAACTAGCCGTTGGAGTTCAAAAACTAGCCGTTGCGATGCTTCAGAACTTTGTCTTTCTTGCGCCAGTGTCGACACAAATGACCCTAGGGGTCGACACAAACGGATCTGGGCAAGCTAGTGTCGACACTTTTATCCTTGGTGTCGACCCTTCTTTGCATTTTGAAAACCCAAACTGTTGGTGCCCACGGGAAGACTTTCGAGTCGACACTTCCTCTGTTTGTGTCGACCCTTCCATTGATTTTTCTGAAGCTTGCAAAGTGATGCCCACTGGAAGCTCCAAGATGTCGACACTTCTTCACAACGTGTCGACCATTTTCGGTCTAGATCTAAAATAGCTGGCTTTGGATGTGTCGACCCTTTCTTCCTTTGTGTTGACCCTTTCCATGCATTTCAGACTTCTTCAACTTCAGTGCCCACTGGTACAGCCTTGGTGTCGACAATTCTTTTTTGGTGTCGACCCTTTCTGTTGGAATATACTAGTCTTGTGTCGACACAGTTAGTGTGGGTGTCGACCCAAACCTTTTGGTCTTCAAAAGCTGAGCAGTGCTTCCTTTAGGTGTCGACCCTTTCCTTCCTTGGTGTCGACACATTGCAACTTTGCCTTTGATTTCTTTTGCAATGCAGCTTTGTTCTAGGGCTGGGCAATCTCCAAAAGTCTTCTATATCTTTCTTGACTTTTTGTTGGAGACTTATGCTATAAAAACATAATTAATCCTGAAAAAAACTTTCTCATACATAGACAAGCTATTAGGATAATCAAGAAAATTTAGGCAACAATCTTTCAAAGATTAAATCAATAATGTTACAATATTAGAAAAGATGATTCATAAACATTAAAGATTTTTGTTTTTATATTGGTAACAATCTCGCAATTGATTATGTTGTAATGTCAAGAATATAATGCATAGAGACATACAAAAAATAATGATTATTAAATTATTTTGGCTAACAAACTCCTTACATATTTAAATCAGTATGTTGTTGAGTCAAAACCAAATAAGCCAAACTTAAAGGCTTGATTGAAAGACTTTTAGGCTAACACTACCGAGTCCATCAACTAGCTTTTTTTGCTAAATACCTAAAATATTTAATTACAACGTCAGCTAAAACTGGTGAATGGAAGCATGCATAATAATATATATTTCTAAAGATGAGAATTCAAAATAACTATTATTTCAACATAATCATGGTATGAGATAAATAGTATGAACAAAAGGCGTGATAACACAACCCATCTTTTCTTTCTTGAAAATACTTATATTTTTTCACATGATCTCGTTATTAAGACAAGTCATCAATATCTCAAATTGGGACAGAACAACTGTCAATATCATAATCGGGACATAATAATGTCAATATAATAATGGTATAGTGATATGCTCATCAAAGAGTGGAAGTATTAATCAATTGTCACAGGAACAACCTGAGCATAACAATAATAACAAATGCCACATAGAAAAGTCAGGGCATACTCGGCCCGTTGCATCCAACATCGAACAAAGAGTCACCACAGGTTGGCACCTGGATTTTTTCCCTAAGACGATCCAGTTCAGGTCACTGGAAACCCCGTGCTGTCCCTTAAACTGTTGAGCAACTAGAGTCACTACGAGATTCAAACCGGGTCTTTTTCCTAGCGGCCAAAGTCACTTCATTGGGGGTTTTCTCCTGTACTTTCATCATTTCCCAAGAACATCTCGTAATTGCACCATGCATATAGGTATCAAACTTTGTATATCGTATAGAGTAAAACATTTGTACCATAATTTTTATAAGAGAATATCATAACAGTACATTTAAAATAATTTGGAAACATACACATTTCTTTTTAAAGTAATTTGAGAATACAAAAATTTTGTTGAAAGTACATAGCATGTCAAACCGCTCACCTGAAGTCCAATGAAAGCACAATATGCAACAACAATAGCAATGTAGGGATCCACATCATTCTGATTAATGCAATATAAGATATCATAAACAAATATTAATGCTAACTAAACTGAATTTAATTACTAAACGAAACCTTCCCCCGTTTATAAGTTTTGAAGCTTGTTATATGTGCTAAGTTGAGCATAAATTGATTTAAATAGCCATTAAACTGGTACTCAAACAAGACCTTAGCTTTAGTATTGATACATGAAGGTTTTAGGAAATTCGAAATTTTGAGTCGACACAAAGGGTCTATGAGTCGACCCAACAGAGAGGACTCTTGGTGCAAAGGTATCATAGGGTATCATGAGTTGACATAGTAAAGGTCATGTATGGACGCAAAGGCAGCAACACTCGGCATAATGCCCCACAACAACCATGAGTCAACACAACAAATGCCATGTGTCAACCCAAGTCCTACTGCAGAGATCATGAGTTGGCACAAATGACTCATGAGTCGACACAAGCGAAAGTCAGAGAAAAAACCGAGACCTCACCATCATGAGTCGACCCAACTTCCACATGAGTCGACACACATGCGAAAACTCCAAGCTTTAAGAGATTTGAGTCGACACAACCTCAAGGTGTGTCGATCCAAAGGCACGAACCAGAGACTTCACAGAGTGAAATCTTGGATTTCCAGGGATCTTTTCTTTCTTTATTCTTTAACATTATTATTTATGTTTATTTTCTCATAAAACCGAAATGATATATGTATATAAATGCATGTATAATGTATTTTTATACATGAATTTTCTGTTATCATATATATACATCAGTTATATATATTATCTTATATATATATATATCAATATATAAATATATATCTGAATCTATTTTAAATTCAATCTGTGTATGTGATATATTCATATATCTATATATGTTTGTAACAATTAAAGATTGGATCTTTAACAGATGATTAAATAGATATATAACAATGGTGATATATATATATATATGTATGTATCTGTTTGTATAACGTAAAATAGAGAGAGCGAGAGGGACGAACCAGAGAACTAAAAAAAAATCTACAGATGACGGCGATTGCACCGGTGATAGGTTGCGACGCCAACGACAATAGAATCACTGGTGGGTTATGGCACTATAATGCTAGTGGTTTGTGCCGGTGATAGGAGGTGGTGTTGTAACAGAGGAATGGCCGAGAGAGATATTGCAGAGAAGAATGGAAGAGAGGAATGAGGGGTCTTGGGAAAGTACCGTGTTTATAAAGGAACAACTGATCTCCAGGGATCACTGTTATTATCAAATCCCACAAATCTCTGCCATGATTCTATCTTTCTATTTCCACAAGATAACCGTCTGTTACTTTAGAATTATCATACTGTTACCACCTCATCAATTATCTTTTACCAGATTTCTTCTATTTTAATTTCAGCAGATTTCTCACTTCCTTATTTGTTCATTTTTTCCTTTGTTATTTATTTCATTCTTATAATTAAAATTTTAGAATATTTTATTAATTGTTTTAATTGAATTCTTCTTTATTAATTATTTTAATTTAATGATTTATTAGTAATTTACCAGGTTTTACAGGTACACTGTATGTATCTTCAGGAAACTAAATACATATCAGTAGCATCTTCAGAAGTTGATTCAACAACTTAGCACAAAAGATTGGGTCACATGAGTGAAAAAGGGATGAAAGTATTGGTGAACAGAGGGAAGCTACCAGGTTTGAAGTCAGTCGAGCTCAATTTCTATGAGAACTGCATATTTGGGAAGCAGAATAAGGTGAGATTCAGGAAAATAGCACAGATTCATAAGGTAGAGCAGCTGAAACTGGTCCACACAGACGTTTGGGGACCAACTCAGGTTTCATCTTTTGGTGGCTCCAGATACTTTGTTACTTTCATAGATGATGCTAGTAGAAAATTGTGGATTTATTTCTGTAAAAATAAATCTGACATATTTAACATATTAAAAAATTGGAAGGCATTGGTTGAGAATAAAATAGATTTAGCTTAAGTGCTTAAAATCAAACAATGGTGGTGAATACTGTAGCAATAAGTTTGAGTCTTACTGTGAGGTTAATGAGATCAAAAGATAGTTGACCATTCCTATGACGTCGAGACAGAACGGGGTTGCTGAGTGGATGTATATGACGCTTTTGGAGCGTTCCAGGAGCATAAGGATTCATGCAGACTTGCCAAAACAATTCTAGGCTGATACAGTTAACACATCGACTTATTTGATCAACACGAC
Organism: Aequorea victoria; assembly: GCA_032361285.1. Lineage (NCBI taxonomy): Eukaryota > Metazoa > Cnidaria > Hydrozoa > Leptothecata > Aequoreidae > Aequorea > Aequorea victoria. The sequence goes on along the minus strand of JAUTBS010428702.1, from coordinate 12,951 downwards.
ACCTTCAGTTGCTTTGAAAGAAGGACTACCAGAGGAATCATGGACTGAAAAGGAGGAAAACCTTTCTCATTTACGCACATTTAGTTGTACATCTTATGCACATATTGATTCTTAGAATAGGGGCAAGCTTGACCCTAAGTCTAGGAGATGCATATTCATTGGTTATGAAATAAACAGTTTTGATTATAGGTTGTATGATCTAAAAAATAAGAAAGTCTTCAGAAGTATAGACGTGGTATTCAATGAGTCTATCTTATACAAAGATAGACAAAATGAGAGGAACAAGGTTGCACATGAATCAAATTTTACAGAGTTTGATAGGACTCCTAAAAAGAGGTAATGTAGCCACATGATTTGAATACACATCCTATTCCACAGGCAGACACACAGACCCCACCTCCCAGGAGGTCCACCAAGATTAGTAGGCCTATAATACGTTATTCTCATACTTTGAATTATTTTTTGCTAATAGATAGTTGTGAACCAGAGTGTTATGAAGAAGTATTGTAGGTTAAAATTAGGGAGGAGTGGGAGCTTTCTATGGAGGACGAGATGGATTCTCTAGCCACGAATCAGACTTGGGATTTGGTTCAGCTACCGAAAGGAAAGTCATCCCTACATAACAAATGGGTCTACAGACTAAAAGAGGAATCTGATGACAGCAAGAGGTATAATGCAATGTTAGTGGTAAAAGGTTTTCAACAAAAATCAGGTATCGACTACATTGAGATATTCTCTCATGTCATTAAGATTTCTACTATTAGGTCTATTATAAGTATATAGTAGCAGCAGAGAATTTACATTTAGAGCAGTTAGACGTTAAAACTGCCTTTCTCCATGGTGAGTTGGAGGAAGACATTTATATGAAGCATCCACAAGATTTTGCTATGGAAGGAAAATAGGAGAAGGTTTGCAAGCTAAAGAAGAGCCTGTATAGTCTGAAATAGGCACTCAGACAGGGGTACAAGAAATTTGATAATTTCATGATAAAAGTTGGTTTCAAGAGATGTCACGGGGATCATTGTTTCTATGTAAAGAAATCTCATACTTCTTATATCATTTTATTATTATATGTTAATGACATGCTTATTGCAGGGTCAGATATGATTGAGATTGAAAATCTCAAAACTTAGTTGTCCAGTGAGTTTGCTATGAATAATTTGGGAGCAGCTAAGCGAATTCTTGAAATGCAAATTAGGAAGAACAGGGCAAAGAAATAGTTAAATCTTTCACATTCAAAATATGTGGAAAAGGTCTTGAAAAGGTTCAATATGGATGGTGCCAAAATAATTGGCACACCTTTGGGAAGCCACTTCAGGCTTTCAAAGGAATAGGGCGCAATCAAAAGTTAAGGGTAAGAACAGATGGCTAAGGTACCCTATGCATATGCAGTGGGTAGCCTTATGTATGCTATCACCTGTACTAGACCAGACAATGCACATGCAGTGGGAGTAGTCAACAGATTCATGGTTAATTCTGGCAAGGAGTATTAGGAAGCGGTGAAGTGGATCTTGAGGTACTTGAGAGGTACTACAGAACATTTACTATGTTATGACGGCTCAGATATGAGATTACAGGGCTATGTCAACTCAGACTTAGCAGGTAACATTGACAGTAGGAAAAATATGACATGATACGTGTTTACTTTGGGCAGTGCAATAGTCAGTTGGGTTTCTCGGTTATAGAAGATCGTGACCATCTCTACTCTATAGGCAGAATATGTAGCAGCTACAGAATCGTGCAAGAAACTTGTATGGTTAAAGAGTTTCATGAAAGAGTTGGGTAAAGAACATGATAGTTTCCATTTATACAGTGACAGTCAAAGCGCGATTCATCTCGCGAAGAACTCAACCTTTCATTCAAGAGCTAAGCATATTGACATCAATTATCATTTTATTCGGTCAATATTGGAAGAGGGTCAGTTCGAGTTAGAGAAGATCCACATAAGTGAGAATCATGCAGACATGTTCACTAAAGTTGTGATAGTGGAGAAGCTAAAGACCTGTTCAGCTTCAGTTGGTCTTCTAGCTTAGAAGACAAGGGAATGGCTCATACAGGCTCGCCTATGATTGGGTTTGAAGGCGACAAAGATCTTAGGTTGACGGAAGACTTAGAGAATTTTACTTCAAGTGGTAGATTGTTGAGTAGTGAAGGAAAATTCAATGCTTCCATCTAGACGAGGGTGATGGCCGTCCGGACGGTGGAATCCAAAGGGCGATGTTCTCAGCCTATGTTTTTCGTCTGGACGGGGGCCAAGTGTCGTCTGGACGGCGGTGGCGACGTAAAGTGGCACCCGGATGGAACTTTAACTCCGTCCAGATGGAGGTCATTCTGAGGTGTGCGAATTAGGGTTTCCAAACCTAATTTGCCCGCGCCTATATATTAATCCCTTCAGCAGTAGCAGTAGAAGTGTATGGAACGCAATATCAGAACAAAGAGCCTTTGTTATTAGATTTCTTCTTCCTTATTTTTTGTTCATTTATTCTTCAAAGTTGTGAAGAATATTGTAATCTCTGCTAACCTTTGATCATATAGTGAAAGTGTGTGAGTCCATAGACGTAGGCACAGCTTGCTGAACCACGTATATTGTGTGTCGTGTGTGATTCCTATTGTGTGATTGTTATTATTCTTTTTTCTATTGATTGATAATCTCGAGTCCGTGGGCAGATTGAATCACTTTCAATTCCTAACACAGGGTGCACTAAAATTCCCAACTCAACTCATAATTTTTGCAAGAATTACATGGTGAACTAGATATTAATTTGTACTATATTTAAATTATTATTTGTAGGTGGATTGAATTACAACCTACCTTTTCTTACATTTGTTTGATATTTTCCTGAATCATTGCCTTTCTTAATCCTCTTAATTCAATTGATTATTTTGAAAAAAAAATGTTGAAGTTGGGCCAAAATTGAAGAACTGCAAATTCATGTTCGAACGCTGGAGGGCACGTCCGGATGCCCAAAAATAGAATAGTTCTTTTTGGTCTCTAGACCATTACGTCTGAACGAAAGTGGTCAGTATGTTTTTGAGGAATCCATGTCCGGACGCAACTTCAAACGTCCAGACACAGCTTTGAGCGTCTGGATGCTGGCTTGAATCTGAACATTTTACGGTAGATCGGTTTTAGATTGCAAATTTTAGGTCAAAATCTGGGGCCTATATAAATGTAATCTTATTTTTTCTAGGGTTATAGAAGAGAGAAAACTTCAGCTATCTAGAGAGATTCAATAGAGGCTTGAAAGATCTTGAGAGTGAGAGTTTTGTATCTGTATTGATTATAGTGGATCAATCTTATTCTCTCCCATGGATGTAGAAATTCTGCTGAACCATATATATCTGTTGTTCTTGATTGTGCGTGCGTAATTTGTATTTTACTTTATTGATTTGATTAGCTTGAGTCAGCGATCTATCGCATAACAAGTGGTATCAGAGCTTTGGTCTAGGCATTGATCAATCGATCGCGGTAGAGATGACGAACACAAAGTTGAGAAATTCAAAGGTAAGAATAACTTCTTGTTATGACAGTGGTGGATGAAGGATCTGTTGATCCAATAAGGAGTCTCCAAGGCTTTGCTCGACAAGGCTAAAAAAATAGAGAAGCTTGATGACGACAAATGAGAGGACTTCGATGCTAGAGCCGCAAGCGCCATTCGCCTTAATCTAAGCAACAAGGTTATTCATAATGTGATCGATGAGGAATCGGCTGAGACGATCTGGTAGAAGTTGGAGAGTCTATATATGAAGAAAAATCTAGCTACCAAGTTGTACATCAAAAAATAGTTGTATGGACTACAAATGAAAGAATGTACCAATCTATTAGAATACCTTAACACATTTAATATGATTATTATACAATTGTCTAGATTTGATGTTAGAATTGATGATAAGAATAAGACTATATTACTCCTAGCATCACTACCATCATTCTTTGATCATCTTGTGACTACTTTAATGTATACAAATGAGACATTGAGATTTAAAAAAGTGACCAGTGCTCTCCTATAACATAAAAAGATGAAAATCGATGATGAAAGTGGTGCAGAAGGACCCAGTGTGGCAAAACCAGAGCCAAAATGAGGAAGGAGCAAATCTTGGGGTAAGGGTTCCGATCGAGGGAGATCTAAGTCTACGGGTCAGGGTAAAAAGGATGTGAAGTGCTTTTACTTCCACAAGACCGATCATTATAAGAAACAGTGTAAGGAGCTGAAAAAGCATATGGAGGAGAAAAAGAAAAGGAAAAAGGTAGCGTCAGAATCTGTCAGTTTTGCAGAGAAAAAATCATACAGTGAGGTAGACATAGATCTACTTTCAGTTTCCCAAGAAATAATTTTCTATCTGATTCTTAGATTTTTGATTCGGGGTGCTCTTATCATATGTGCGCGAACAAAGAGTGGTTTGACATGTATAAGCTCTGTGATGGAGGTACAGTTCTAATAGAAAACGATGCAGTCTGCAAGGCCGTTGGGAGTGAGACAGTCAAGATCAAGATGTTTGATGGAGCAGTGGAAACTTTTGGGAATGTTCGACATTCCAGAACTAAGGAAGAATTTGATCACCTTGAATGCTCTGGACTCTTTGTGTCACGCCCCAAAAATGGGAAATGTGACCGGCCATGATTTATGAGCCTTTGACCCAACAAACCAAGAAAGTCTTAATCAAAGATTAGCTAATTATATGCTAAAACAATATTAATTTTCATGAATTAAATAATAACCAAATATGACATAAATGGGTCAAATAGCCCAATATTTCATCATAATGATGTCATAGAAACAATGATAAAATGTACTGAATGAATGCGGAAGCAAATACTAATATGTCCTAGAGGTCATAAGACTTGGATCACCCGCATCAGTCCATCAACTCGATCTCATCTCACAAGCTACCTGAAAATGTTATGGAACTATATCAGTATAAACTGGTGAATGGAATCATGCATAGTACAATACAGTTCAAAAATGGAAAATTCAAATAGTTTGTATAGATAATCATAAATGACATGATATATACAGTAATATCAAAAAGGGGTACACATGTAGCCCATCAATTCATTTCCTTTCATCTCATTTTATTTTCATTTCAATTCATTTCTTTTCCTTTCAAAAATACTTATCTTTTCCTTTCTAAATCATAAAGCTGGATATCAAAGGTGTCCTCAATCATATCTGTGTCATAATAATATAGTAAAGGCGACATGGTCATACAAGAGTGGGAGTAATCAATATATAAAATAACAGGAATAGCCTGTGCATACAAGTATCAATGCCACATCATAACTCGAGGCCTCTTGGCCATTGGATCCAATATCAAAATAGAGTTACCCAAGTTGGCGCTTGAGTTTGTTCCCTACACGATTCCAGTTAAGATCATCGGATACACCCGGACTATCCCTTAACCGCTGAGTCAATTAGGGTCAACACGAGATTCAAACCGGTTCTGTTCCCTAGCTGACCAAAGTCATCTCCGTAGAGAGCTATCCCTTGGACTTTATTCATATCCCAAGAATCCTATCTCATGATTGCACCATATGTATAAATAATAATAACTTCTTTTCATTATCTTAAATCAGTTATACCATGGTTTTGCAGAAAAGTATATCATACATTTTGTTTAAAACATTTAAAACATATACATTTCTTTTTAAAATATTTATGTAAGAGTTTGCATATAAAAGCATAGGTGAAAATATTTATGAAAAATGTTTGCATATAAAAGCTTAATTGAAAACATTTAAAGCAAGTATAATATTTTTTGGGAAATAAGGAAATTTATTTTAAAAGATATGTAGCAAGAATCCACTCACCTCAAATCCAAGTTAATCTCTAGGCAATGATAATTCAAATAACCTCAACCTTATATGGTACAATAATACAAAATATTAAACGAGACTAAAGAACTATATAGAACTACCAAACGGTCGCTTAACCCATTTAATAATTCCCATGTGTATTTCTGGTGTTAAATTAATCTTCAATTAATTTAATTTATCCTTTAAACTGATGCCTTTACACGATCCACGAGTCGACACAAAAGGCCTATGTGTCGACCAAAACAGGTAAAAAGGCAAGGATGAGTCGACACCACAGGGTTGTGTGTCGACTCAAGGTGGTAGGTGATCATGGCATACTTTGTGAGTTGACACACAGAGGCTGTGAGTCGACCTAAACCCCTCAGGTTGGTTATGAGTCGACACACAGAGGCTGTGGGTCGACCCAACGTGGTTTTCCAAGGCTTCAAATGGGTAGCGGGTCGACTCATGGAGTCTGTGAGTCAACCCAAGGGGTCTCAGATGCCAAACGATCGATGCCAAGGGGCTGGTGTCGACCCTTAGGCATAAAAAGGGCTCTGTGAGTCGACACACAGAGGCTGTAAGCCAACTCATAAGGCAAAACAGAGGCAATGGGTTGACCCAATCATGGTGTGAGTCGATCCAAGGGTCGAGTGGTCTCAGCATGGTCACATGTGTCGACTCATAGGGCTCGTGAGTCGACACTAGGCAAGATGGCCTCCATGAGTCAACTCATAAAGGTCATGAGTCAACATCAAAGCACGGGGTCATCCCCCTACGTCGCTTGGGTCGACTCAGACGAGGCATGAGTCGACCCAAATGCTCACATTAGCAATGGAAGGTTGCTGAAGCTTGGATTTTTCTGTGTTTTCTTCTTCGTTTCTTTATCTTAAACATTATCTATGATATTTTATCATATTTTAGGATGATTTAGACATATCATAATAGTGGATTACATCATAAGTTTGTGTGATTATTTTCTAGTTGTTTCAATAACTATAAATACCTATTACATGAACTATATATATATCTATTGTTATATATATATATATATGTGTGTATATCTTGATTTCAAAGCTTCGATCTATGGTTCTAATGATATAAATATGACATTCATATTTTATTTACATGCTTGGGTGATCCGATTGTTTAACTAATCAATTGTTCTATGATATAATGATATAATATATATACATATATGTTTTATAGATGAACAACTGAAATAGAGGGATCTTTTTACTCGGAATCACCTAATGGTGAAGGAGACCACGATGATGATGATGGTGACGGTATCTGTGAAGAATGCTGACATCCAGAGGTGGTGGTAGTGGAGGTTTCGGCTGGAGCGGGGGGACCGCCTGAGAGGGCAGAGATCGCAGAGGGAGAGAGGGTGGTTCGCTGAGAGAGAATAGAGGGATAGAGGGATTGGGGTTTAGGTTTTTAGAAAAAGGAGAGGGAGATCCCATTAAATTGGGATGGGAGTCCATGAAATCAGGGATTTGTTCCCTAGTTTTCCTCCCATGAATCCCATCTTCCATAACCAACGCCTGTTTTTAAGGGAAGGGCTGACAAAGCCAACTTTGAATTGCTTTGATACACAGCTGGCATTCCAACCTCTTTTCCATTCCTTTCTTTATTTCTTTCTTATATATTTTTCCCTTAACTAAATTAATTAATTAATAAAAGTTAATTCAATTTAAGTTTAATTAGTTTTTAATTATCTTAATAATTAAGAACTCATTTTATCACTTCATTAGATCTTATATTTATTTAACTAATTCATTTGTTAGTTAATTAAATAATTTATTGAAATAATAATTGTTTTAAAATTTTTAAATTTTACTGGGTTTTACAAAAGCCACCTCTGAATAGGGCTTTCCATTGGATTTTTTCATATGCCAAGATCAAATCTCATGATCGCACCATGTATAACATAGGAAACAATTTCTTTCATTGTCTTAAAACAATTATGCCATGATTTTACATGAAAGAATATCATACAATTTCATTTGAGAACATTTACAACATATACATTTCCTTTTAAAAATGATTTAGGAAATACGAGTTTTTTAGTGAAAGATAAATAGCATGTAATCCACTCAGCTCGGGTTCAAGTTAAGCTCTAGTTCAAGCTAAGCTCTAATGAAATAAGAATGCAATCTACGTCAACCTTATATACAATAAAACAATCAATGTAATTAAAAGAGCTAAAAAGCTACCAAACGGGTCTTTAACCCTTTTATAATTCTCACATTTGTTTCTGATGTTAAATTAATTTTTAATTAATTTAATTCATCTTTAAACTGGTTCCCAAACAGGGTCTAAGCATTTAAGAATAAATTTTTAGCATTTTTTAGCATTTTTCAACACTAGTATGAGTTGACACACAGTGGCTGTGAGTCGACTCAAGGTGTTACAGAAGGCTTTGAGTCGACACAGCAAGACTGTGGGTCGACCCAAGGGGAAATAGTCACGGCTTGGTCGACTATGAGTCGACTCATCGACTTTGTGAGTCGACCCAAGTCTTCACAGAGGCTCATGAGTCAACACAGTAAGGCTTTGTGTCGACTCAAATGGTTCTGGTCACGTCAAAAGCAAGTGAGTCGATGTATCAGTCGACCTAAGACAAGACATGGGTCGACCCAAGACATGGGTGAGTCGACCCAGGGGCAAGGTAGGGTCATGGTTCGGCTCAAATGGTTCATGAGTCGACCCAAAGCAAGGCAGAAGATCTTGTCCGAGGGCAAGGTCTCCATGAGTCGACTCAAAGAGGGTCTGAGTCGAGCCAAGGCAAGACAGGTCTCATGAGTCGACCCAAAACTAGGTGAGTCGACTCACTGGCAACGGAGTCTTCTCCTACGTCACGTGGGTCGACTCAACCGAGGCGTGAGTTGACCCAAAAGCACACAGCAGCCATTGATGGCTTCTGGAGCTTGGATTTTTCATGGTTTCCTTCCTCGTTTCTTCTCTTTAATCATTATATATGATGTTTTATCATATTTTTGAATGATCTAGGTATATTTTATTAGTTGATTACATAATATTTTTGTGTAATTGTTTTTTGATTATACATATTGTGCGAGCACAAAAATACTCACAGTAGATTTACAAGTCGGGTTGGATTGAACCAGGTTTTGAATTCGCTTCGATTTTCTTGATCTGAGTTGTTATTCGTGAAATGGATAAATGGTTACTGCCCGGCGAGGTGTTCTCACCGGAATCTCCCATCCGATGATAAAGTTAGTCTGATTGTAAGTTTCGCAGCACAATATGTAAACTTTCTATTGAGTCTCTCATTTTGTTTTCACGTACCTTCCTCTATGCAGCAATCTTTGTATTTATAGGCTTGGCGGAGATCTTGGGAGGACAGATTATTATGTTAAATGTCACTGTCATCCGTCATCTTGACTGCCTAGCTCTGCCCAGATAGGGTCATCATTGTAATGAAAACTTGTGCTCATTTAATGCGCATTCAATGCTACTCAGAGTGATTTAATTGAGTTCAACACATACATATTAATGCTCATAAATGCTCATGCGTCATCACCTATACCTCATTTAAAGTTGTCACTATCTTCCAGAGACTGTTCGGTCACTAGTCTGAGGCACTTTATATCTCGGCACCATCAATGATCATTGATTGTTTGGCCTCGTCTACGACGGAGCTCGTTCGATTGTTTCCTCGGTCGGCCCCGTGTACGAGTATTCATCTCGACCCTTATACCTGACCCGTTTCAAAGTTCATGCCCTAGTGATGTAAGTGTAGACTAAAACCGAGCCCCTTCATTTGCCCCTAAACGCCCGTACTCTAGCACAGAGCACGAGAGTTTATTCGGTCCCTGTTCGGTTCATCAATATACGGAGAACCGTGATAATGCGTGGTCTGTGTCATTGTCAACTCGGTAATGATTCAAATACTGATTTGAGAATATCTGCACGTCTCATGAACTTCCCATCTGCCCAGCTGTCATGTTGTTATTCGCCCGTTTCTACAGCGCACGTTGTTCGAGGCACCATCTGTGTCACTTCGTGTCTCGACGCGACGGTTGGGCATTTATTACTCTGCAAAAATAATTGAGCTCGGCCATAGGTATTAGTGTTTTACCGATCACCATGTCCGCTCGATCCTATGTGTCTTTGTTGGATTTGCGCTTTGCTCGGCTCTCTGCTGTCTTTTCACCTTCAGAATGACATTTGGGACTTCTTGCTGAACTCTATAAATAGCTGCCCCATTTCGATGTTCATTTCATCTTTTCAAATACTCTATCGAAACTCTGCTCGTGGATTCTCCTGCCAAGACTTCTGCCTCCCTGTTCAAGATTTATTGTTCAAGCACCCGGTCTCAAGAAGGTTTCGTTGCATTTGCACAAGATTTCTTCCCTCATTTGCTACACCTCTTTTTCTGTGTAAGTTTCTTGTCCATTTTTGTTATTTTCTCGCTATTCTCAGTGCCATCTTTTGATTCAATCTTCTCCTCTTTCTTTAATATCATGTTCCCTTCATCTCCCTAGTTTTCCAGTTCTATAGACAAAAACGCCCTTCTGTTCATTTTGTTTAGTTTGTTAACCTTCGTCGGCCTTATTTTGACGTAGAACTTCCGATCCACTAGAATCCAGTAGCCTGCTCTGAGTTCATTAGAAACCTCTGAACAAGCTTATCTCGGTCTGATATTACATCTCGGCTCGGTAGTTTATCAAATGGGTAGATTTCGATACATGTGTGCTAACCCAGAAGCTTTAGAAATTTTTAGGAGAGAATATCGCATCCCCCCCCTCGGTTACCCTAAGATTATATGAACCTGACAACCTTAACTTTGACGTTTCACCCAGGAAATGCGCATTCCCCCTCGTTTCCATAATTGAGGGTGGAGTTCGGTTTCCCCTTAATCAATTCTTTAGGCCTTTAGGGAAACCCTAATTGTACTTCGGCTAAGCCCTGCCCAACTGTCCATTAATTTTTACCGAATCATAAATTCAATGGCCGTGCTGAATCGCCAACATAGTATCAGCATCGGCCTTCCGGAGCTCTTCGAGCTCTATTCTCTATCTTTAAACAATGAGGGTACATACTACCTGCGGTACAGGGATAAATGCACGAAACTAATTAGGGATTTGCCAGACTCCGACAAGCACGCTGACGATACACTTCTAGTCGGTGGCGACTTCAAATTCCCAGCCGGCCAAAGGGAAGAGGGGTTCGGCATTTCCCATAGGTTCGGGACCCCAGGTCAGTAGCTTATGGACCCTTTAACTTTCCTGTACACAATTCTTTTTTTACATACTAAAAATTGTAATTATTTTGTGCAGCTGACGGTACGGTCGGTAGGCTGAGAAGGGCAAGCAACCCACACATTCTCAAGGCCGTCTTCAGAATAGGAAACCGTTCGGCCCCCTTTTTGCTCGGCTACATCCCCTCCTATCATCATACCCTTTGCCAACGCAACTGCCCATCAACGATCCTGCGTGATACCCTGACCGACCGAGATCCCGCGTCCCACCGAACCACTTCCTTAAGCACCACCCACACATCTTCAACCGAAGCAAAGATGTCGATGCTAAAGACCGTGCCCAACTTCCTATCGGCTCCCGTCCCTAAAAAGGTCAAGGGCGGAGAGGGCACATCCAGGACTAAACCCATCCCGCTAAACGCCGAACAAGCAAAGGCTCTCAACGCTGAGAAATCAAAGGCCAAGGCGAGGCTCTCGGCCCCTCTCTAAGGGGTTGCTACGTCCTGGGACATAGACATTCAACTCCCCGAAGGCACTGAATCTCCCGAGGCCAGGCAGCTTCGCAAGAGGAAGGCTCAGGACGTCCAGGTCGAGGGACCGTCCTTGGGGCCGACTGACGACGTATGGGCTCCGTCCATGATGCTCAGAAACTAGCCTCTTTGCTCCTCGGCCAGAACTGGAGAAGACCCCGGGGTAGCCTTTGAGGTTGCCAAAGTCGTGCTCCTGCCGGGAGACATGGCAGAGCACAGGCAACTTGAAGGACTCGACCACTTCAGTCGAGCACTGCAATTGATCGTAGAGGTAATCCTCCGTCTCACTCCCTCATGTATTCATTTGAAATGACCTTGCAAATAACATAGTCATGTCATTGTGCAAGGGCTTCAATGTGTGCACTCCCTTACGGAGGACTTTGAACGGGAGCAGGTGCCGGCCAAAAAGGCTATCCGGGCTTACGGGATCGAGAAGAGCGGCTGTCTGAAGGCCAAAAAATCCCAAACCGAGGAGAGAGAAAAATGCAAAGCCCTTGAGGGTGAGAAGACCTCTTTGATCGCCCAAGCAGCGACGGAGAGCTCCGAGCTGAAAGCCAAGCTTGCCGAGATGGAGGCCCAGCTGGAGGCCACTCAACTTGAGCTGGCCAAGAGTGAGTCCGCTCGGCAAGTTCATGACGATGCAACCTTGCAAACCGGCTGGGACAAGGCCATGCAGTACAACCTGGCCGAGGCTCTGAAGATCAAGGCTGAGGTCCTTTATAAGGGCTATCAGGTCGGTCTTACCTCGACCCAGGTTCCTGTCGAGTCTCCCCTATGGGGTGCCACACTCAACGACCCATACACTGGCTTTCCCATACATCTGGCTCTCGGCGAGATAACCCCGACGTCACAGCGGAGCATGGACCCACCGAGGAGCCAACCAGAAAAAAATGTTGTGGAGGAGAACACTAATATAACTTTGTAATTTTGCTTTTTTGTACCTTCCTTTTGGCGTTGGTCCATAACCATTTGTAAGGACCGACGTAGTTTATTGTAAGCCTTCTGGCATAATTAATGAAATATAACTTTGTTCGCCTTCATCTACTCCGATATATGTCAATCTGTATATTTCTATGATATGTCACTGTAGACAGGCCAAATAGGCCGAATTAGGTTATAGTTCGGCTGTAGACCATAGGGCCGAACAATACCCTGTAAGTTGCTTATCACCACCTGAAATGGCATGCACGCCGAGACCAACTTCTACCTCGGTGATGGCAAGAGCGTATACCAGAATTAGAAATCAGCTGTTATGCCGAAATAAGACCTCAGGAGGTGTACAAACCTCCTGTGGACAACATAGACCGACTGTTCCAGTTCGACTGCGAGATTGAATAACCCCGTTCGAGGCCAAAATAATCTCGAGAGGTGTACAATCCTCCTATAGACCATGAGGTCGA
>JAUTBS010428591.1:0-12959 GCA_032361285.1 Aequorea victoria | reverse complement strand
AAGTCGGGCCTAACAACTGGTCTCCCCAACCTCATACTAACATTGGAAGGACCTACACTTTTTGCCATAGAGCACCTTATAAGATGCCACCTCTAGACTCAACTATTGTTATAATGACCCATGAGCCGTTGGCCCAATAACCTGTGAAAGTGGGTTTACCAACTTGTCCTAAAAGCTTAATTACTTTAGTAGCAACTGATGTGTTATTATTTAATCTTCTAATTCTCTATCCCCACTCGATGTTGGATCAATGTTACAAATGTTACAGCTCCCTCTCTTTAATTACGTGATGTACTTGTTGCATGTGAGATTAGGGTATCACAATATTCTCCGCCTAAGTTCTTACCCTAACTGACAATGTGGGATAACAACCAATAAGTAGACACAGAGCAGCCAATTAGCACACACAAAGTAAACAACCCTGATGCCTCTACTCATTTCTAGGGATACTACTCCTTTAATCACACTGTCATGAGCCTTTGACGAGACCAAGGTTGGATCTGATTCCATTTGTCACATCCATGTTGACTAATAGCCCAGTAAGTTAAATGAATAGCCCAACTACATGATCCAAAATACTTAAGCCCAAGTTGCTAGTACGAGTCCACATATTTTAGTATATGTCAGACTTATTTCCTATCTTCCACCTATAAGGGATTGGGGTATCACAACATCCCACAATCAAAGATGCAACGTCCTGTCGCGTGGCCCAAGTTCTTTCCCGGCGATGTAGAATAGCAGCACATAAGCAGACACAGTGAAGCCCATTAGCCTGTATAGGGTAGACCATTAGCACGCACAAGGTAAACAACCCCGAAGCCTCTACCCCTTTTTGGAGTTTCTACTACTCTAACTACACTGCTATAGAGACCTCCATAGTAACAGGGTTAACTCTGGTTATGTGAGAGAGCAAGCCATAAGCGGACACAAAGCAGCCCATTAACGCGCACAAGGTAAACAACCCTGAAGCCTCTACCCCTCTTTGGAGTTTCTACTACTCTAACTACACCACTATAGAGACCTCCATAATAACAGGGTTAGCTATGATATCATTTGTCACGATCCATGTAGACTACTGGCTCTGTAACTTAAATAAAGAGTTTAACTACGAAGAAATTCAGAATTGAATATCTCAAATGTTTTATTTCCACTATAACACGTATTTATATAGAGAAGAAAATATTAAAATAAGGAATAAAATTTAACAATATCTAACAATATCCTATGATAGCTTATAATATCCAATAATATCAAATAACATTTCCAACACACCCCCTCAAGCTGGTGCGAAGATATCTACGATACCAAGCTTGGGAATAAAGGACTACCATAGAAAAGTTATCCGATAAGTCACGGTGGAGATGAGGACGACTGGACGACGACGATCGATTGGAGAGGAGGCTTCGACGTTGACGGCGACAAGACGGCGACGTCGACTGGACGACGACTGGAGAAGAGGTGTCGTCTGGAAAAGAAGTGACGAAGAGCAACCGGCTGGAGGCGACGATCGGAGGTGCGAAGATCGACGGCGACGAAGAGCAACCGGCTGGAAAGAGGTCAACGGACTGGTCGACGATGGAGTTGGCACAGGTCGACGGCGACGAACCAGAGTAGATGGTCGTCGTCTACTGAGGGCGCCTGAGGTCGCCGGATTATTGGCTCTGATACCAAGAAGAAATTCAGGATTGAATCTCTCAAATGTTTTATTTCCACTATAACACGTATTTATACATATAAGAAAATCTTAAAATAAGGAATAAAATCCAACAATATCTAACAATATCCTATGATATATTATAATATCCAATAATATCAAATAACATTTCCAACAAACTACATGGCCCAAAATGATTAAACTCAAGTTACTAATAGGAGTCTACATGTTTCATTATATATCGTACGTATTCCCTATCTCCGATCGATGTGGTATTGGGGTATCACAATTGTTGTATGTTGACTCTATCAGTGGTAGTTAATCATTCTAATTTTCCTTCCATTCCAAGGCACAAGCGCTCAACATATTCTAGTATGAATGGTCATTTCTAATTGTCCATTGGTATGTGGATTTTAAGTGGAGCTGAAATCCAATCAAGTGCCCATAACTGGCTGTAATGCTCTTTAGAACTTGGATATAAGGCAAGGATCACGATATGAGACAATAGACGTTGGTGAGCCGTGAGTTGGGTATATGCAAATGTTTCCTTTCCCTTATGCCTATTCTCAAGAGATCAATAGATGCTCTAACCCCATTTAATTGTGGATTGGTCTTCCAGTTTAATACACGTGCTTTGATCCAGCATCTGTCACTCGTCTTTTATGTTCAGGTACTGTAAGTATTTACATTCAAAATGTCAGCAAAAGTACTACAAATAACAAATTACTTGATAAAGCATGGAATTACAGTAATGAATAAACAAGTGTTGCCAAAAGAGTTCAGTTAATTCAGACCTTAGGTCTGGAGATAATATTAGAAAACTTGGAGTTTTAATATCTCCTGATACACTGATATCTTGAATTTGACAAATTTCAGGATAGAGAATCAGTATAGTGTTTCTACAAAAAATGAAAGGATTGGGAATCAGTATGGCATTTCTGTCAAGGAAGTAACTGAACTGGTTGGCAGTTCCAAGTTCAAGAATAGTTATATTGTGAGACTATTTTAATTGTAGCAGAAATCAGTCTTGTTTGTGATGTGTGAGATAAGTGGTAACCGGTGAATATTTTGTAGCACTTTTCATATGAACAATAGTCTCAAACCAAACAATGTTCTTTCTATATTCATTGTATTCATAGTTAGGAGCTCTACATGTGTAATCATTGCCTGAATTATTATCATTGTTCTTTTTACACAACCATGTTGCCTAAATCCTTTCTTTTTTCCCCTTCTTATTCTTATCTCACATACAGCTTAAGTGAGATACATGCTTATTTCTGGATATAATGTTTTTTTCCCCTTTGTAGCTGGAAGATGTTCATGGAAGCTTGTTCCTTGTCAAATGTGATGTGGATTTGAATAGAGTTGGACACCAACAAGGGCAAAAGCAAACCAAAATGACCAAATTATGCAATGGGATATGCTTATTTTTCGTATTGATGTGTGTTATATGGGCCCCTATGCTGGTAAGATTGCTTGGAACTAAAATTATTGACATTGCGCATTAGTAACTATAGTCTCTAAAATGATGCTTGAAAGTTAAATAATGTGGTTATATAAATTATGTAGATGTAAGGAGTATAAATTAAGTTACCCATTTTTCTAAGAACTTAAGCATTTAGATGAGTTGGTGTTTGATAATTTGACGTGGTATCAGAGCTAACAATAGATTATATGTTCTAACCTCACTTCTGATATGATAATTATAATAGTTACATGTGGTTGGCCTGCTTATGAAAAGCAGCCTATGTTGCCCGACTTACATGTGGTTGGCCTACTTATGAAAAGCAGCCCATGTTGCCCGAACTTGGGTACGGGTGTCAAATTTGACATCTTTTTAGAGGTTGAACTCACTATTTTTTCTAATTGTAAGATACGAGAACTCGGTTAACAAAGTGCACATGCGTAGGAAAATACAACACTTGTAATGCATTGCATTTATAAATATAAATATAAATATATATATATATATATATATGTATATGCATATAATTTTTGTATATAGTGCTTAAAAATACAATAAATAAATATCTATATATATATATGGCGTAGTTTTGAATCACCGTGTGAGATATTTTTTTCCGTAAGGTGAAAACACTATAGAACTTGGTATTCAAATTTTTTCAAAAGAATAATATAGTGTGGCAGTTGCTATGGATTTACTTCCATATTTGCACCTTTTAAAAGAAAAAAAATACAATATCACTTTTTTTTCATGTCCAGCTAGAGGTTGTCATGCCCGAAACAGATCTCATGTCTATGTCGGTATCGTGTCGTGTCGACACAAATATGGCACCCTAAACCAGAGAGTCAATGTAACATAGAGATCAACCATACCACACGTGAGGGGGGTGTTGAGATTATAAGTATTTTTGTTACCCTTACAACTTAAGCTTTTAGATGAGTTGGTTGTTAACAATTGAAAGATAAGCTAGGTTAATCGCATCTATAGACAAATTCTTCAACCTCTCCCCAAAAATAGTAAAAATAATAAAGTACATGTCAAATAAAGGTTTTGCACTAATTAGGCATCAAATATGCAAAATGAGTATTTGCCGAGGATATGTGAAACATGAATGTTGTTTGCTAAAAATATTTCTTATAACTATAAGCAGGTGCTCTGATTCAATTATTCCCATTGCCAGGTGTGGGTTGCTGTGCATAAATGTGGTCAATTTTTTTTGGAGACAAATATTAAATAACAATGGGTAACCATATCTTAATTATCAACTCAGTTTTGTGACAGATACACTTTGTCAAAGTGAGAAATTTGAGAGGATGTTGATACCACGCTTCAAGGCACCCTTCATTCATGGTAAAAGATTGCAAAGCAAAACATGTCAAACTATTAAGTCTTGTTCGGCAGCTCATACAAGTTGGCCTGGAGCATGAATTCCTATGATTGTCGGCCAATCTTGATAAGCTTGGTAATATTAGGCTGTGATTTGTTTACAATTTGAAGAAAGCAAGCTTGTAGAAGCCATACAACCCACCATCAATAAGAGACCTTTTCCAGTTTTCAGCCTCTGCTTGCTTATACTAGATATAGATAGTTTATTGATTTAATATTGCATCCTATAGGATGTCATTCACAATAGGGATTTCAGCGTTGATCTATGACCATGCTTCCTCCACCAGTCGCTACTAGAAAACTGTTCAGGAGATAATGACCTTAATGCCTTACTGACATGTATACCTGGTCATACATTTGTGCACCTATACATGGTTTTGCATACAGGCTACAATTGGTAGGCGTGAATGGAATCAGAGAGAGATTGGAATACAAGTGGAATAGAATGGTTTTCCCTTTCTCATTCCACTGTTTGGTTTCAAACATGGAATCACAAGGGAGTGGAACCAGTCCCATCCCCACGTTGGGTTATACTTGCTAAGTTGCTAGAACAGAGTAAGCCACAAAATGAAACCCACCTTGCAACATAATTGCAAAAACACAAATGCATAATCATTTATTTGTTTATGTATGTTTAAGTAGCGAGAAACCTGAAACGGCATTCATCCAATCAGATTTAGCAGTTATTACCTTATATTGCATCTATATATAAAAGTGCATGAAAGATTCAAGGAACTACAAGTTATATACCTCTTACTTAAAAATCTAAAGAAAAATGAGAATAGAAAACTAGAATTGAGTACCTCTGCACCAAGAAAATATGCTTGAACAGCATAATGTTTGAAAGGATCAATATGCCAACAAACTCTTGGTTTTTGACCCTATTCTTTTTGATAAATTGAGGCCTCATATAATTCTGATAAATTATATTGTGTATAAATTCATCCATATCTGACTCCAAAGGAGAAAAAAAAAGCGGGGGGGGGGGCGCTACATAAATTACCAAATAGGCAGGCACTCTCTATAGCGGCAATTACGCAGGGAAGGGAATGGGAAGCTGGGATGGGCATACGTTTCCAGCCCCTCTCTTGAATGAGCTAGAAGCACAGTCACTGGTGGACAGTTCTGGTAGCAGCTCCGGCAGTGTGGTTTCAGCAATCGCGAGTGATCACGGTGAGAAAGAGGGGGAGATCAGTTGACATCGCTGGTCCGTGGAGTTGAGCAGGAGATATGGCGGCTAGGGGAATATGTTCCTGTCATTCCCAATCACACAGTCTGTGGCTGACCCTGAGGGGTGCGAGTGGAGTCTGGAAGGCAAGAATTGCCACCACTTGTTCATGGTGTTGCTGCAAGGGGACAGCGCACCAGCACAGCTCAAGAGGTCAGGATGGATTGATTATCAGTTGAGGTGCCGACGGGGTGGTGCGTGTTATTGAGACTCGTCTGGGAACGAAATGTTTTTGACCCCAAGAAAATTCTGGGCCTTATTGAGGGAAATGTTCGTGCAAGGTTTCAACGTGTTTTTGGGCATCTACCCAAAACTTTGCCTCAGATCTGGCTCTTTACCTTAAATACGTACTTTTTACGACTTTAATAACAAAATAGTAGTTTTGAAACTTTATTCCCATCTTACGTAAAAACGTGTTTAGTAAACACACTTTCAGTGCAAATTAAAAATGTGTTTGCTAACTACGCTTTTATTATAAATGATACTTAAAAAGTGTGTTTGCTAAACACGCTTTCTGTTATTGTAGCTTTGAAACTTTATTCTCAACCTAAGTAAAAGTGTGTTTAGTAAACACGCCTTCAGTACAAATGAAAAACGTGTTTACTAACCACGCTTTTATTATAAATGATACTTAAAAAGTGTGTTTGCTAAATACGCTTTCATTGTTCATGTACTACTTACTCTTCTGTACCATGGCTCTAGCGCGCACTTCACTGGTTTAGCAAACACGCTTTCATTGTTCATGTCGTCGGGGGCATCAGCAGGAATCAGGGTTATGAAGTGCTCAGAGAACCACCTCGTCATGACTCGGCCGCCCTGCAAGTACATGACATCCGGTGCAACCCGTAATAACTTTGTGCACATTTGCTGCCACTCAGTGGGGGTACGAGTCTGGTCATTACCGATCACCGGCCAACCGTCGACTGGTAAGCCGTAAAGGACGGAGACGTCCTGCAATGTGACTGTGCACTCACCGACTGGCATGTGGAAGGTGTGCGTCTCATGCCTCCAATGCTCGACTAAGGCCGTAATGAGGCTGTGGTTGAGTCGAATGAAGCCGATACGTGCGACTCCATAAAATTCCGTCTCCACAAGGTGTAAAACTGGAGAGTCTATAGGTTGATCCCAAAGTCCGATGTCCCCTCGTCAATATGTATGGGATGTGACAGCCTGCCATGAAAACATAGAAGAATATAAGTTCTCCTAACATAGAAATATTATAGTAATAATATGAAAACATTAGTAACGCATAAACAATACCTTAGTCTGCCATAGCGAATCCGCACGATGGAGTATAGTGAGTAGCTGTGGTTGTAGCTGGTCCATCGCAAGTCCTGTGTGCAAGATAAATAATATGAGAACTTCTATATTAAAAGCGTAAGCATAAACCTGATAAAATATTACATCGGTTAGATGAAACGTGTAAATAATCGAATAATTTAATGTAGACAGGTCCACATACATAGTCATACATATCAGAGGCACCGATCACATACAGATTTTGAATACAAATATAGACTTTGAATGCAATTACATAGTATGATAACATAAAACGTAATCCTAATAGAGGCACGCATCCCAAATACATATATGACAAGTAATCACATTTGTCGGACAACTCATCATCAGAAACGAGTTCTGGGTCCTCCCAAATAGCCTGTATCCGCGTCATTGGATCCTTTCCAGTGGCTTCAGCCACCTAGACCTCCCTTTGTATTGCTCGTTGTTGACTGATGCACCTGGACATCTGCTTAATTTCTCGGTGAAGTCTGAGGCACAATCGCGTCAACCTTTCTTCATCGTGTTCCTGCTCAGGCTTCAAATGGAGTAGGAAAAAGTGCCTATCTTTACGCACTGGTAGCAGTAGGGATCGGCACTCGGTGGTCAGTTTATATCGTTCCTTCACCCAATATACCCATAGCTTCTTCAGGGGCAACGAGAAAGTGTCGCTATAGTCAATGGCCCCCCTCACAAGTTCCAATATCTCGGCCGGGGACCGTAGTGGTCTTTCTACATTGCTTGGACCCCCTCCTTGAACTTCGATTTCTTCATTTTTCGTACCACTTCCTCGGAAATAAAATTCCCAAAGTGGATGAATCTTTTTTGTGGGTTGTTGTTGAGAACTTTTTCCTCGTTCATTACTCATCGTTTGCTTCCTGCGACAATGATTACATTTGTTGAGCTTATGACATCAAATAAAAAGTCACAACAGATAATGGATAAAATTCGTCACATTGCACTCAAGTATAGACATAACATAACATAACTTAACATAACATAATACAGAAGGCATAGTTCTACTTATACAAAAGTCATAGTTATATTTATACAGAAGTCATAGTTGTAGTTATAGTTAAAATTATAACATAACATCATTCACAAATCATAGTCATAGTTATGCGTATTACACAAACGTCATGATGCACTAATCTTCCTCATCGAACATATCAGGGTCTGAAGCGTAATCTGGCTTCCTCTTAATCACTTCTATCCTTTCTCGCGGATCCCATCATCCGGCCTCTGCCATTTCACACACGTAATATTTCTTTGGATTAATTACTCAAACACCCCTCAACTATTAATGAGTATCACTTTTCACCCTCAAACTTTAAAATCGTACATTTAAATCCCTCAACTATCTAATTTGCATCATTTTCACCCCTCCAAGTGGGGGGGTGTACAATTTTTTATAGTTGAGGGATCTAAATGTACGATTTTAAAGTTTAGAGGGTAAAGTGATACTAAGTGATAGTTAAGGGGGTGTTTGTGTAATTAATCATATTTCTTTCATACGGGATAGATGCATAGACATCTGCTCCATCTCTTTTTCAAGTCTAAAGCACATGCGTGTTAGTTTCGCCGTATCATCCATGTCTTCAGCCTTCCAAGGGTTCATGTTCAAATATTGTGCTTTAGGCACCTTCAGGAGTAGCCCTCGACACCCTGTTTTCAAAGAACTTCATTGCTTTGCCCAAATCCTCCACAATTGCCTAGGGTGCAATGGTAACGTAGGGTTCGGACGAGTGCCATCGGATTGGTTCGGGTCAGTAGGCCGTCTCGCAGCACTGATGATTTGCGAGGTTGTTCGACGTACGTCATTGCCACCCTCTGCTCGACCAGAACTTTCTCCTCATTTAGAATTCATCGGTCAATTCCTGTGACACTGGTTAATTTTGAATTTATTACATGAAT
Source organism: Aequorea victoria (assembly GCA_032361285.1). NCBI lineage: Eukaryota > Metazoa > Cnidaria > Hydrozoa > Leptothecata > Aequoreidae > Aequorea > Aequorea victoria. The sequence continues at coordinate 4,034 of JAUTBS010428591.1, read as the reverse complement.
TCAAAAAACTTAATAAATAGTGGATTAATGGATCATAATGTCAATAATTGATATACTGAATCGTGGATTCAGTGAGTAGTCAATTCAAGGCACGTGAGGCGTTATAATTGATGGCTGGCGCATCAAGTAGCCTTGAAAGGGACAAGTCCCAACATCCCTGAGATACTTTACAATCACCTGTCACTTCACCTGACCATCGCATGTGATGGTCGTCAGTGACATATCAAATCGTGCAGTGATTCGTCTTCTCAGTTTATATAGAAGAACATTGTGTTGTGATCATCATTACCATGTACTTTGTGTTGTGATGATGTGTGATTGTATCCGTGCAGAATAAAATGTTAGTTTTTTAAAAAAAACTTATTTTCCTATAAATACTCTATTTTCGCAGCGTATCAAACTATCTACATTCATATTGCTACTTCATCGTCTTTTCTATGCTTTCTATTACTTCTATACTGTTGTCACTATGGCATTTGAACGCGATATATGTGGCACTAACCAAGGTCGTAATGAAAAATAGTTACTACTGACGTTCCACGACCTGTACTGGACTAAAAAGTACTCAAGTCCTAAAGATTATTACGTTGGTCTTCAACAATAGTGGAAGTTCAGGGTTGAAGAGCAGGAGGGGTTGGTTAAGGATCTGTGTAACCTCAGAGCACTATTCCCTCAGCGCCATTCCCTCACAATGCCAAGACGTAACAAAGACGACTATGAAGTAGTCGTCCGAAAGATAAGAAGAGAGAACAACAGAATGTTGATGCAGAAATGTTGTTATTACATCCTTCTTATTACATGCTTCAACTAGCAACAGAAATGATCAATGCAAGCGAGAGAGAATTGACAGAGACAGAGCGTCATAATGTTATTTCAAACGAGCAATACCTATCTGACTCCTACTTCTATGATGAGGAATGAAGAATGGTTAGAAAATCACAATTTTCATTCCCTATCCATCACTCTGCCCTTCTAGTATTTATTTCTTTAGGATACTAAGGTTTTACTTTATAACTTCCTCTATTTTTTGTTTGTTTTTTGGCTATATTTGGCTATATTTCTAACACTATTTGCTCTTAAATTAAGTCAAAGCTGTCATCTTTATTCTACCCAAAATGAACAAAATATCATATGTGAGTTCTTTATTGAAGTGGTAAAAGGTTTCCCTTCTCGAAAACAAGTAAAAGTAATTTATCATCCTTTTGCCCCTATCCAACTTTTTTCTTATTTTCTTCTTACAATCCAACTTAGGTTAATGATGTTGGATTTTTTTGCTTCCCAATATTCACTCTAGATAGATCTCTACCTTTATTGTCTTTACAATAATTTAACTTTCTAATTTGTTGATTGACTTTTCACAAAAAAAGACCTCAATACCTAACAAATCAACATTCGATGACATCTATATCTTTGCAAATCACAACTTCGAGACATGTAGAAGTGAGACCGGATCGTTACTTACACACTGTTATTTAGGATTTTTTGTTAGGGTTCAAAAAAATGAAATTAGAGTTCAAAAGTAAGGTTTGGAGTGAGAGAATCACAGAGTTAGGGTTCGAAATTAGGGCATATCAATGAAATTAGGGTTCGAGTCTTACCTGGAGTTAAGGTTCGAAACCAAGGTTCGAAAGTGAGAGAAACCAAGGTTCGAAAGTGAGAGCATCCTGAAGTCAGAGTGAGAGGGTTCGAAACCACAAATCAGTGGCAACCAAGGTTGATCGCCGGAGTGAACTGCATTCTCGAGCGACAAAGTAAACGTCAGGTCGCCGGAGTGTGATGTGAGGTTGCCAGAGTGAAGATGCCCTAGGTCGCAGGTTCTCTCTCTAGCAAAGAAGACAAGAAAGCGTGTTTGGAAGAAGCGTAGCAAGAAAAAGTGCTCGGTCACAGTTATAATATGAACAGATAGGTAAGCACACCTTATTAAATGAATAAACATTTTTACTAAACACGCTTTCCATTGCACACAAAGTATTTTTACTAAACACGCTTCTATGACCACCCATATTTAGAAACTTCTTCAAATCAGTGGCAATTAAAAGCGTGTTTTCTAACAACGCGTTGAAGTAAAAGCGTTTTTAGTAAACACGCTTATACGTAGGTTGGGAATAAAGTTTTTCAGCTTTTATTTCGTTACTAAAGTACAAAAATTCATTTACTTTGGCTAATGAGCCGTCCAGTGGTTGGGTTGGGTTTGGGTGGTGATGGGTGGCGGTAGGTGGTTTCGGTGACGGCCGTGGTGCTGGCTCGTGGGTGGGTGGTGGTTGCCATGGAAGAGGTGGCCATAGCTGTGACCATGGTTGTAGACCTGTGGCCGGAAGAAGGTGCAGCGGCGATGAGTTGCCGAAGACAAATGAGATGGTGGTTGTGGGAATGAAGAGAAAAAATAATGAATAGACTATTATGTCTTTTAGAAATTGATGATTTAACTATTTTGCCATTAATTTCGTTAGTATTCTTAACGGTGGTCATCGATTGGCCAAAATTGACACAAAATTTTAAATGGAGCCAATAAAAATTATAAGGATTAAATTAAAACTCGGATCAAATTACAGGGACCAATGATGTAATTTGCCTTTTTTAATTACAGTCCTGCCCTTATGAAATTGCTGTTAAAAATAAAAATTCAAAATTAAAAGGTTTCTCCAGCCTCCCACCACCTACCTACCTAGGGTGTAATTTTGGCCCGGCCCGATCCAAGCTTGGTATTTAGACTGTTACTGTGCGGGCCGGGCTAAAGCTCGGAACCCGCGACCCACCCCTAGGCCCTGTGGGCTCGGACTTCGAGCCCAGGCCTGGCCAAAACGACGTCGTTTTGATGTGTATTTTGAGACGTTTTGGCCAAAAATGATGCTGTTTTGGCGTCCTTGTGCGGGCTTCGGGCCGGACTCGTGCTTCAAACCCCTGGCACAGGCCCGTCCAAGGTAGCCTCGAGCCTAGGCCGGGCTGGGCTGTACAGTGTCAGGCCGGAACCGGGCTCAGTCCGGCCCACACCTACCTTAGTGTCTCATCACTTATAAAAATTAGGGCCTTCTGGTTTGGATTTTTCATTCCAAAGCAATTGATCTCCTCTCTTCTTCTAATCTGCATTCTTCTCCATAAGTTGGGTCTGTTCTGAGAGTGATGCAAGTACAAGTTTTGGTTCACCAGGCTTCCAGATTGTTGTTCTACTTTTGAAAGAAGTGGAGATTGTTGTATCCTGTAATATATACGCCATTCAACTCGTAGTACCGAAGCAATAGTGAATTTTGTTGTAAAGAGATTGTGTAAAATACAAGTATCAATCTAAATTCAAGTTTTTATTTTATTTAATTTTCTTTTGTTATTTTTATTTCAGTTTCAGTATCATACACGTCAAATTATTTTAACAGATTACACTTGGAAGAATGGGATTTGTTAAATTTTGTATTTTCTTTTTGAAACGAAACTTGTTGAGTTTGGGTTTCAACTTCAGGTCGTCAAAATAGTAAATCTTTTGGCAGAAAGATGAGAAAAATAGACGAAAATAAGCCAAACAAATTTGATTTATTATCTTATATATTTTGGTTTATTTTTATTTGTTTTTTTACTTTTTTGAACAATGTTAATTAATAACAGTATAAAAGGTTTTGAATAGTAAGAAAATTATATAGTAATAATTTGGCATAAATTAATGTCATAAAGTACTCATAGACGAGTAGAAATTAATTTATGAATGCAAATAGAAATAAAGGTAAATTACATTAACCTTTTGTGAGATTAATTGAAAATACAGACAACTCTCATCAAGTTTTTGAAATAATAGTGACACCCATTGGTCATGTTTGTATTGAATGATAAGATTATGACGGATTAGGTATCCCATCTCTAATAATCCTGGGATTAGATATCCATACCATTGCTTATCATTTTCTTAGTCCAGTCCCATGTTTGTTTATTTGTGAAATGAAAGATAAGAATAAAGTATAATGAAAAATTTGCCATTTCTATACCACTTGATAGTGGAATATTTGATTGTGTGTATATTGAGTAAACAAAATTGAAATGTTGTGAAATAA
>JAUTBS010428481.1:0-15946 GCA_032361285.1 Aequorea victoria | reverse complement strand
GGATTTGGCCGAACCACTATACATCGTGTGTATTGGTTTGCATTCTCTCTTTTCCCTATCTCTTTACATTCCTTGCATTTTAATTATTCTTTTTCCGTTGCTTTATTAATCTTTATCTAAGTGCTAAAAGGAAGAAATCGAAAAGAGATCATTAGGTATATTAGTTGCCACGCAACCTATTCACCCCCCTCTAGGTTGCACTTACGGACCAACACACAGCTTTATCACGTTTTGCACCATCTATAGTGGCAACTGAAGCTGAGAAGAGTAGGAGGTTCCGAAGTAGTTTGGATTATCTCATTCATTCGAGATTTTCAACCCAGAACTTTGGAATATATGCGGAGTTAGTAGACATTACTAGAAAAGCCGAAAACATGATGGAAGGTAGAAAAAGATGAGACTTTCAAGAAGGCTCACACGAAAAGACAAAGTCTCAAAACCCTAACGTCGTTCAAGGTTCGCAGACTGTAGGAAGTCCTTTTAAACCACTCATGAATAGAACTTATACTTGGACCAGGAATGCACGTAGAGGTTTCAAGCTGAGACACAATACGCAAGACAATGGAACGACTAGCAATCAGAATGAACCCAAACAATATTGGTCATGTGGCAAGACTGGGCACATGCCAAGAGATTGCACTACGATAATGGCTAGACCGAATGTCAAGTGCCATAAGTGTGAACAACAAGGCCATATTCAAAGAGATTATCAATGGGGGAATCAGGCAGCAACATTAGTAGAAAGTGTGGCGATGGAAAGGCTTGGAAATGAGAGAAGTTTTAACCAAATGTGTGGAGGACTAGCTGGAAACAATTAAGGACAAGGGGACAATAATGCTGAAAGAAAACAGACGTAAGAAAGAATGTTTGCTATGATACAACAAGATGCGACAACAATGCCGGATGTGGTTACAAGTAAATTTATAATTTCTAGCAAAGAAGTTTATGTTGTTATGAATCTGGTTTCAACCCATTGATTCATATCATGGGTATTTGCATCACACTTGGGCAAGTCGAGCACTAATCTGGACCATACCATAACTATAATGATGCTTGTGAAAAGTGGAGTAGAAATTAGAGATGTTTACAAGGAATGTGTGATTAACATCAATAATTGGGAATTAATGGTTAATCGACTCTCTCTAAGAATGCATGATTTTGACCTTATCCTAGGGATGAACTGGTTATCATCTTATCATGCGTCCCTAGACTATTTTCATAAGAAAGTTATTTTTTGAATCCACGAAGAATCCAAATTTTCTTTTAGTGGAGATCAAAGTATTACACCGACGTACCTAATATACGCTATTAAAGCGCGTAAGATGATAAGTAAGGGGTGTCAGGGGTTTTTGGCATATGTGGTTGACATTGAGAAATATATGCCAAAGTTAGATGATATTCACATAGTACGGGAGTTTGTCGATGTTTTTTTAGAAAAATTACTGGGGTTACTAATTGATCGAGAAATAGAACTTTCCATAGAGTTGCTACCAGTAACGATGCCTATCTCTATTGCTCCTTATAGAATGGGCCCCACAGAGCTGAGAGAGCTGAAAGATCAACTGCAAGACTTACTGGATAAGGATTTTGTTAGGCTAAGTGTATCTCCTTGGGGTGCACATGTGTGCTATTTATTAAGAAAAATGATGGAACCTTGCGGATGTGTATAGACTATCGCCAACTAAACAAGGTCATGATAAAGAATAAGTATCCTTTACCTAGAATAGATGATCTAATGGACCAACAGAAGGAAGCTAATGTATCTTCGAAGTTAGACTTGAGATAAAGGTACCATCAGTTGAAGATCAAGGAGAGTGACATACCTAAGATGGCTTTTTACACGAGATACAGTCACTACGAGTTCTTGGTGATGTCGTTCGGTTTGACTACCGCTCCAACGGCATTCATGGATTTGATAAATCGAGTGTTTCAATCGTACTATGAGGAACTCTCTCGAAAAAATGTGACTCTTTTGTTTAAAATGCTCTTGGTTTTATTTTAAAGAAAATAAGTTTTATGTTTTGAAAAGAGAGCCCACAAAATATGTCTGTGTTAAATGTTGCATAATCGGAGTCACCACTTGATTTTTAATGATAAACTAAGAAAATAAAAAAAATCAAGGTATCAGTCTGTCGTCACCAGAGACAATGGGTCGGGAGCTAAGGTACGAGAAGGGAAGGTGTTAGGTATCCCTCTCGTCCGACCAAAAGTCGGCCTCTACTCATCACTTCTTTATTTTTGTCTTAAATTTTTCAAAAGTAACATATATAAAAAATGAGTTTAAGAGAGATCAATCAAAATCAAACAATGAAACAAAAACCTAACCTAAATCTAGAAAATTTTCTAAGCATACTTACATTTAACCATATGAAAAAAGAGAGATGGCATCATAAAATAATTTAACAGTATATACAGATAAAATGATCATGACATAGGCATGCTGGCAGCAGGGAAAAACATGACCTGCCCACTGGAAAACCACTGGGATTCGAGAAGGTGGTGCATGCCACCTGTCAACCTTGTGCACGCCACCTCACATGGCATGCGTCACTACTGCACCCCCTCACATGGCATACACAACTATTACAGAGTGCACACGACATATTTGAGGACCGCGGAAGCTACTGTTTCAATAAAAACAGTGTGTACGTGTGTAGAGTATTTTAAAGTAGAAAGAAAATATGAAATAAGATATTTTAGATAGCAGTTTTTTATAAGATACCCTAAGATCCTATCCTACATTTCACTCATTTTGATATAAATCATTGGAAAATATGGGAAAACTAAGTAACAGACATAGGATATTGAAAACAGAAAAAACATGCATTCACAGAACAAAAAAAAGTGCAAGACAGGACAGACTTAGCGAAGCTCACTATCAAAATGACTCACGCCATGTCCAATGAGGAGAAGAAAGCTGCTGAAAAATTTGAAAATGAGGGGGCTGACGGCGCCACCCTAGTTGCAGAATTCCTATTTTTTGCTGAAATGTTTGGGCAAAATATGCTAGCGGCGCACCACATCCAAATTGATTTATGAAATTGCCCTAAAAGGCTAAGGCCTTGTTTGGGCGGACCATAAATGAAAGGAGATTATTTTTTTTAATTTTCTATTTTAACTGCGTGAATATTTTTTTTATTTGTTGTATATTTAGAACACAATAAACATGGAAAATATGGATTAAAAAGACCTCACCCTAGAAAACATTTTTATGGAAAATATTTTTTTTTCGTGGTTGTTTTTCAAAATTAATTGAAAGTAGAATTTTAATTTGTTGCTTAAATTAATTTTGATTTCTGGATTATTTTAATTTAAATAATTTATTTTATTTTAGATAATTAAAATAAAGAAATCAGAAAATTAATTTTTGCATAGAAAACTAAATATTCCCTTTTGATTTTTTTTGAAAATAAAAACATTTTTTTGTCCCTCAATTTAAATATTAAGTGGGTGAGTGGATTTTAATTAAACCCCACGGCCTCCATTAGTGTTTTATGTGTGTTGTAATTAATTCACCTCCGCAATAGAGGGTTTTAATTGCGGATATCACTAGAAATAAAACTCTTAAGTGATCATTTTTTTAATTAAATAGTAAGTATGAGCGATCTCCCTATAGAAAGGTTTATTACGAGCAGGTTTTAATTTTGAGAATGAACTAATAGTATATACTTAAGATATAAATAATGATATTCTCTTCACTGGAGTCACGGTTATTATTTATATGGCCGAATGTGCTGGTTATTTAATTTTATTGAACAGAGGTTTCTTGAATTGTTCAGATAATAAAATTAAAAGATACAGTCTGTCTAATTTAAAGCGAATGAGATAAGCTCCCAACGAAAAATCGAATTCTAAGAAAATTAGATTAACTGACAGAATTTATTTTTAATTGACGAACGAGGGAAGTCAATTTAAAATTAATTCAAATGAGTTTTTTCACAAAATCTAATTGAATGTAATATTCTTTTTTAAATATAATGGGCAGTTCTTTCAATCCTCTCACTTCGTTATTAAAAAAAAAACTAACTGGATCAAATTTTATCGGCTGGAAAAAAAATCTTGACATTGTCCTGACGACAGATGACTTCAAATTTGTTTTAATAAAACTATGTTCAACAGAGTCGGAAGAGTGCGCACCCGAAAGAAAAGTTCAGGCCTACCAGTCTGGGGTGAATGTTGTTAAACAATTATCGACTTCTGACCTGAAAGGAAAGAAGAAGAAGAAATGGAAAGATCAGAAGCAACATACAGTTGTTAACACTAAAGGGAAGACTCAAGGGGCAAAAAAGTAGTCGAAAGGCATGTGCTATTCTTGCCATAAGTCATGGCATTGGAAGAAGTATTGTCCGGTCTTCTTAGCAAAGCACTGCAATGGACAAAGTAATAATTCTTCATTCACGGTTGAAGCATGTTATGTGGTAGAATCTACGTGAACCTGATGTGTAGATTCAGGCGCCACTAATCATGTCTACAATTCATTGCCGGAATTCTAGGTAACCAGACAACTAAGTAATGAAGAAATATTTTTATCCATGGGTGACTCAAATAAGGCAGTAGTAGGAACATTTGTTCTTAATTTTGGTAATAATAGACGAATAATATAGAAAGATTATTTTTATGTACCAATAATTCGAAAGAATTTAATTTATGTTTCAAAATTGATTATGAATGAATATTCGGTCATTTTTAATAGGAATGTTTCTATTAAATTTGGCAATTCTTATATCTATTCTGGTACATTGGTGAACAATCTGTATATTATCAAACTTATTTTATCGGCATTACTTAATACTAAATTTAATAACTCTAATGAAAATCATTTAAAGAAAAATGAAGCTTCTTTATTGAACCAAACATATATTTGGCACTTACGTCTTGGGCATATTAATCTGAAAAGGATTCAAAGACAGGTTCTAAATGGGCAATTGAGCTCATTAGAAGTGGAGGCACTTCTAGTTTGAATCCTGCTTGGAAGGTAAAATGACCAAGAGACCGTTCTCGACAAAGGGCCATAGAGGCAAAGATGTGTTGGAATTGGTTCACTCCAACTTGTGTGGACCCATGACTATCCGGAAAAGAGGTGATTTTAAGTATTTCATCACCTTCATTGATGATTACCCAAGGTTTGGTTACGTTTACCTGATGCACCACAAGTTTGAATCTTTTGAGAAATTCAAAGTTTTCAAGGTTGAAGCAAAGAGACTGCATGGTAAATTACTCAAAACACTATGATCCGATCATGATGGAGAATACCTCTTGGAAGAGTTTAGGGACTGCCTAAAGCAGGTAGGGACCACATTCCTGTTGACTGCACCTGGCACGCTTGAGCAGAATGGTGTAGTAAAAAGAAGGAACCAGATTATTTTGGATATGATTAAGTTCATAACGAGTTATTCGGATCTTCTAGATTCATTTTGGGGTTTTTCATTAGAGACGGTTACATATTTATGAAACCTTATTCAATCTAAGTCAGTTCCTTCAACTCCCACAGACCTGTGGAATGGGCGCAAGCCCAATTTGGGACATGTTCAAATTTAGAGTTGTCCAGCACACGTGCTGAAAAGGGAATTAGGAAAGCTGGAATCTAGAACAGATGTGTATCTCTTTGTGGGCTACCTTAAAGGCACCAAAGGAGATTTATTTTATGATTGTAAGGACCAGAAGATCATTGTTAGCACCAATGCCCGATTCTTGAGAGATGATTATATTATAAAACTTTAATCCAAATAGTAAGTTGATCTTACAAGAGCTAAGAGAAAGTAACCGAACAGATGCACCAAATGCACAATAGAAAATATCGGCTAATATCAATAATTCATTACCTTGTGGTAATGAGAGATTTATTGATGATCATGAACATGTCACTAGTACATAAGATCAGGGAGAGCCTCGTTGTAGTGGGAGGGTCAGACAATAGCCTGACAGATTGGTGTACTTGGGTGAACACTTCGGTGAAATGCATGAGAACATGAACCAAAACCCAGAAATTATACTGAAGCTATCAAGGACAAGGACTCCGGCATTTGGATGAAAGTTATGAATTCAGATATGGAATCTATGTATTCCAATCATGTTTGATATCTTGTTGATTTGCCGGATAGGGTAAAACCTATCGGATGCAAATGAATCTACAAAGAGAAAAAAGAGGGATAGACGTGAAGGTGGAAACCTTCAAAATTAGACTTATTATAAAAGGGTTTACTCAGAAAGAAGGGACTGATTGTGAGAAAAAAAAATTATCGGTAGCTATGCTTAAGTCTATCAGGATTCTTTTATCCATTATCGCTCATTTCGATTATGAAATTTGGCAAATAAACGTCAAGACTGCATTTCTTAAGTGTATCTATATGATGTAGCCAGGCAGTTTCTGTTAGATTCTTGAGAAAAAATGCCTACGAATCTTAGATTGAATCATTAATACGGATTAATTAAATGATTACTCGAAGTTTAAAAAAAATACTTTCGGATTTCGGTAGATTTGAATCAGTACTGCAACCTTGGATCTTCCGATGTATGATGCGATTGCCCGATCAGTAGAGGCCTGGTGGGTTGTAAAGACCCGCAATTTTTGTACACTTTAGCCTAGGCATAATTTTACCCAATTGACTTAACAAATGTTCAAATCCTAGAATTCAAACTCTATAAATCCTAATAGTGTTAAATAAGGGTTCAACATAAAAAATGATTAAGTAAGTAGAAACTTCAACTTAGAACCTAAAGAATTTAAAGTTAAGTTAGATAAATAATGTTTGGTCTCATAGATCACAAATCAATATGTGATTTTGGATTAGAGTCTAACATGAAAATTTAAGCTCATAGACTCATAAATTAAATCAATAGAACCAATTTTAATTCTAGAGCCCAAATAATTAAATTAAAGTCCATTTCATAAACTAATCTTGGAAAATTAGATAAAAAACCTAATTTTTAATTAAAGACTAAAAGGGGTCCCACATAATTATCTAACTATGAAAATAATAAAAATAACATAATTATTAAATGCCTAAAATACCCCTGGACGGCAGCCCCTTGGCGGGAAGTTTGATGTGACTAATTAATTAAAAAAATAAAAAATAAGAAAGAAGACTGATGTGATGGTTTGCTTATTTGGAAAATAAGTCTAGTTTGGAACTTTAATTCAGCTTCTACCTTAATAAATTAATTGTATGAGATAATTATACACATAAATATACTTCAAGAGAATAATAATACATAGACTAATTAATTATGGAAGAAAACTACCCAAAGAAACATTAAAACCTTTTTAGAACCCCAAACTCTCATTATTCTTGACATGACCAAACAAGGCTCCCATCAACTATTTGCTATGTCCTTTTGTACCCAATTGAAAGACTTAGAAGTCTTCTTATCTCATCACAATAGTGCTTGGACATGGACTAATTAAAGAATTTAATTTAATTCCAAAAGACATGGAAATTAAGCCTATAAATACCACCATTTCCCAAGGCTTTTTTCAATTTTCCCAACTCTCCAATCTCTCTCTCTAGACACCATCATCTCGGTAGAATCAAGAAGAGAGGGAGGGGAAAAAGAAAGAAAAGAAAGAAGGAGAAAAAGAAGAAGAAAGAAGGACAAAGAAGAAGAATAAGAAAAAGGAGAAGATCAAGAAAATTACGAGTGTCTTTTAGATCAAAAATAACAACTAAGGATCCTCTAGAACCTCTCATTTATCTTCCTAATATTACATTCTTATATCTAATCATCTCTAAGATAAAAGATAGTGGACAAAAAAATGAAGGAAGATGAACATATGCCATGGAACCAAAGAAATGAGTTGAAACCTAGGTTCAATGGAAGTTTGAAATGAACCATAAATGAACATATGCCATGGAACCAAAGAAAGGAGTTGAAACCTAGGTTCTAGGAAAGTTTGAAATGAACCATAAATGAAGAACAAATAATCTATGAACTGATTAACAATCTTGTTTTGGATATATTATGATGTTATGTTGTGTTTGGACATGCTTTTGATGAGTTGAAATGAGAATGGTATTTGAATGTTCATGTTTGTGAAGGAATGGTAGAAACATAATAGTTTTTAGGCTTTTCCCCTAATTTTTGTGTGAACCAAATTAACCCTAATTTAAAATATGATTTTACCAATGGTTCTTTAGGGTGTCTTTAGTGTGTGTGATATTTTTTTAGGCCCCAAAATTAACTTTTGAACCCCTTTAATAATTTATAAATTTCTGTGACAACAAGGCAGAAATAGATCTCACTTTGAACCCTTATATCTCTCTCCACAAAAATCCCCTTATGATGATCCACATATACAGAGATATATACATGAGTCTAGTTTCACCCCCTTCTTACAGAAGTTAATTTCATTAAGTATATTTAGAGTTATGATGATTCTACCAAACAGAACCGTGAATCGACAGATTTTGTTGTAGTATTTTGTGGACCCCCTTTCGTGTACAAACAGTGTTTGGTCCCTTCATGACAAATATAGATGACAACTTGATTTAGCTATCTGTAAATTTTTATAAATATTCAGTAAGGTTTGATATTTTTAAAATATTTTAGAACCATTATGGCAGATTCTAGAATGTGCTCTATTTTGAGACTTTAATTATTTAATGTTCTATTTATACTAAGTCTTGTTTTTTTCTTCTTTGAACATAATCTATGAGCTTAATTGTATTTTATGGCTGGAATAATTGTTATATGATCTGAACTTATGTTATGACATCTCTCATGCATGGCTTGAGTCTCGAGTGGGGTTGTTCACCGTGTGTCTAGCTTGGCTAGGTTTGATCCTTGTTGGAATGGTTTTGTTGTTGACAAGTTCACATGGTTGAGACTTGAGTTTGGTCTTATGATAGATTGGGTGGGCTTCCTTTCCTTGTTGTGACTTTGGGATGGTGTTTCCGAGGTGCAGCGGAGTGACACCTCACCTGGCCGTACCCCGTCGCCATTGTGATATTGGGGTAAAAAAGGGTGGGTTTCCTTTTCTTCTTGTGACTTTGGGATGGTGGTTCTGAGGTGCAGCGGAATGACTCCTCACCTGGCTGTACCCCGTTGTCATAGTACTGTTTGGTACACCGTGTCAAACTAAAGAATTTAACGCAAGATTGTCTGGGACTCATGGGGGTGGTGGTTCTGGGGTGCATCGGAGTGACTCCTCACCTGGCAGTATAAATAGAACATTAATGAGCTAGTTGGGTATGTCATCTTGCTACGACTCATGGTGTGACAAGGTGGGTCTTCCGACTTTCTGGGGGCCTAAATTGCTACAAGTTCAAGTGTTTAAATTTGGGTAGTTATGTTTTGTCGGATCCTTTTGGCGTAAAAGAGTCCTAGTCGTAAATCAGAGTTTACAGCATTCACATGTTATGTTTCTTTTTATTATATCCTGTTGTATGTATTAAGTGTTAAAAATGTTGAGTTTGAGAGATTCTTTCTGGGCTTCGCAGCTCATGGCATTTTATGCCAGGACATAAAGAGGAAAACACAATCAAAGAGACTGCAGAAGAGTACGTTGAGCCGTGGCTCACTTGATCAAGTAGCGGCTGTACTTAATTGGAGAAAGTTTAATTTCTGTAATCTTTTTGCTGTCGGACTGTAATAATTAAACAGGTTGTGCAATGAGTGAAAATACAATCGTTATTATCTATGATAAATATTAAATTTTGTTGGATGATTTTCGTTAGAATAACCCTAAACGAACCAAATTTTTGGGGTGTTACACTTTCTGCTGAGTTTTTTTTATTGTTGTGCTTCCTCTTGTTGTCTGCTGGTTTTGGAGGTTTCTTTTGGCCCATGTGCTGCTGTATTGCTAATCTTCTCAAGGGCTAGATTGTGTCTTTGCTGCTGGTTTGGGAACAAGTTGTGTATATTGTTGCTTTAGTGCTTTTAGCAGTTGTGGTCCTGGTGGTTGGGATAGCTCACTTTTGATGGATTTTGGGTTCCACCTTCTGTTCGGTTTTAGTTCTTTTTGTTTTTCTTTTTGCCTAGCCATGGGGGTTGTCCATGGCAGGGCTGGTTATCCTCTCTTCCAGTGGCATTCTACTACTCTTGGTTCTGTGTTTGTCTTGGTCAAAGACTGCTGTTGCTGGTTTGTCCTCTGTCCCCGTGTTGCTGCTGCTATCTTCTTTACATCGGCTGGTTTTTCTTCGACTGTTGTTCTTTGCGGAGATGCTGTTTGTCTACTTTGGTTCTTTTGCTTGTGCTGCTGCTGCTCTCTATGGGCTGGTTTGCTGCTCAACCTTTGGTTTGATTTTGGATTGATGCTTAGCCTTTAGTCTGATTTTTGGATTGATGTTGCTGCTATGGACGAACTAATTTTTGCTGCTCAACCTATTTCTGCTATTGTTGGGAACATTTTCTTGGTTGTTTTAGTGGTCTACCTTAGGCCTTTGCCTCGTTTTTGATTGATTTTGTTTCTTCTAGCTTGGTTTCTACATACATTACTCTGGTTATATCTTCAAAATCTTTGGCTAGCTGGGTTCATTGAGGTTATGTTTCTAGATCTTTGTAGTTTTGTTGGTCTGTGGTGATATTTTGCTTTAATGTTTTGTCTGGGGAATGTCTATTGTAAATCTGTATATTTTATTTTTTTATTCTATTTTAATTATCCAAGAAAAAACTCAGTCTAGATAAAATTGGACAAATTATTGGAACGATTGCAACACATTATTTTAGTAGGCTTGTCTTGGCTACAGTGAACGGTTTGAATTTGGTATTCAAAGTTCTGACTCAATGTGTTAGTAAACTTGGTGTGTATTGAGTAGGATCATCGAGTTAATTAATTATATATTGAGTGTAATAGATTAATTCACATATTGTATTACTATATATTGCTTAAACTCTTAATCCCGATGTATTTATTAGACGTGTGCATTTAGTGTACGGTACTTTAATTCATTAATGGGTGAAACTTCTATTGAGGTCAACAAGACCGATGAGTTGGGTACCAACATTCTGTGTTCGACATATAATATTATACTGACAGAAACTACATCCGATTCAGGTTGATGATACTCTATTGGGCTGCTTATAAGTTTGATGATGTCAAACCCTGTAGGTGGATTTATAATTCGACATATCAATAAATTAAGAAAAGAATAGTCAAAATTTAGAGGTTAATCAAACATGATTGCCAGTAATGTAGTTTAATTTTTGGGTATCTGTAATACTAAATGTGGAGAAATTAATTAAATATTTAGTAATTGAAAACTTGGGACATAATCAAGATAAGGTCGAAAGTTCAGTCAATGCCTTTAGTGGAATAAGTTTTGACTTATGTAAAAATAAATCTAACTCGGGGCTTGAGTTAGTAATGTTCAATTTTTTACACGGTTAACCCGTACTTTATTTTTTCTCGTGGTCACTCACGTAGCCCGAATTTTTTGTACTTTCTAGTATGCTCAGGATAATTTTCAGAATCTAATATTTAATTTGATCAATGGTTTAACGGCCGAATTAATCAAAAATTAAATTAAAATTTCAGAGGCATTTTGGTCCAAGAATTTTGGTGAGATTCTTTTCTCTCTCTCTCTCTCTCTGTAATCATGTCCTGGATGTTTTGTTTTTCAAATGGGACATGTGCAAGAAAGTATCTTTCTCCTATTTAATTGATATTTTTTTTTGTTTTTTCTCTACCTATCTTTTTTTCTCTCTCGCTCTTCTCTCAGCAAGTCTATATCTATAGATGCTAATTGATTGCAATTGGCATTGATTTTTAAATTCTAATTTTGAGAGAGCAAAGAAGGCGTGCAAAAAGAAAACATCATTTTTTGTGCTTTTAGATTTCTATAGAGAAAGATATAGTGAGAGTTTAAGAATGTTGTTCTACAAAAAAAATTTAGTGAGATTTTAAGTGGAAAAAAATTGTGGAAAAAATAATTATATTAGTTTTTTGGGTCTGAAAGTTTGAGCAAATGGATCAGAGACTCGAAGAAAGATCGTATCCCACACTACTAAATCTATAAAGGTATAAATTTAATTTCGCAATTTTTATACCTGTTCCATGTATTTTATTTACATACCTGTATCGGGATTCTCGGGCCCCAACAAGTAGTATCAGAGCCCACTAATATTATTCGTAGATTGCAAATACGTGGCTTTTAATCGTTGTTTTGCAGCGATTCGCCACTATTATGATCCGTATGTATGAATGAATGAATATTTTTTAATTTTATACTTTCGTAATTTTTTCCGATGATGTGATTCGGGATAGAGATTGTAAACTCCATGGATGAGAAATATGATTTTAAGAATGTAATTTATTTATTCAATTTTTCGTATCTGATCGATGAATGGAGAATGGAATCAAAAGTCGATGACTGCAACAGAGGCGAGGTTCTGTCCGGACGTCGACGTGCTATGCGATGCAAATTTTAAAATTTGGCAGATTTTTCGTGATGCGGGATTATCTTCTCATCGGATGATCCAATGGTCCAGATCTAGTTCGATGGTAGATGGCTTGGATTATAACAATGATTTATTTATTTTTATTTCTTATTACTTGTTTGGATGAATGATTTATTATTTTTTGTATGATTTATTTATTTATTTTTTTAACAAACGGTTAATACGATTTTTTTTTATCCAACGAATATGAAATGAAAATGGTTTTGTTTTAATTTAACCTAAAATAAAGATGGTCTTAATTAATTTGGGAAAACTCTAATTTTAATTAATTCTTTGTTAATTTTTTTTTTAAAACAAATGAAACCACTATATTTAATTTATAAGGTTTTAACCAATCGATTCTAAAATTTGGATTAAATAATTTTTCGTAATTAAATGAATTTTATTTATATTAAACATAAATATTTTAATTGATTAAATAGGACAACCTGAATTTTAATCGAAATTAAAATATTATTTAATGTTAAACAAATGTTGTTTGTTGGGTTTTTTTATTAATTAAATAGGATAAGTATTAATTTTCTTTATCCCGAATTTCATTGTAGAATTAAAATTTTGTTTTAATTAATTATAATCAACAAATATTTTTAAAAATTCTCAGTTCTTCAAATATTAAGTGGGAGAAGAATTTAGTCACATATAAATCTCGCGGTCTCCATCAATTGTTTGTTGGTAATGCAATTACAGTCTGTGTACCAGTTTTAACTTTCGGCCTCCACATCGGATGGACTGTAGTTGTGGGTTATCAGTACGGATCTTCAAAATGAGTAATTTGATAAAGGGTGTCAGTAGGATTATATTCTCTCCATCTGAGGGATCCAGTACAAGGATATGGTCTTTTCAAATTAAAAGTAGTGGTATACACTTAAACGGAGATAATAGTATCTTCCCCATCGGACTTACTGCTATTATTTTTTGGAATCAAAGGTATATCGACTATTTAATTTTATTTGAAATGTTTCATTTCCTAGATAGTAAAATTAATTAATTTTGGGTCTGCCCGGACGAATGTTGATTGGTAGACATCCATACTAACGTGGCCTGCTATATCATGGTGTGCCGAGTTACCAATTAATTATTTTAAAATCATGATTGAGAGTACCAAATTTTAAATTGAATCAAAAACATTTTCATAAAATTAATAAAGTTTAATTTTTTATTCTCAGGATTTAAAATGACTTTCAATCTACTTGTAACAATACTCAAAGAACACAAACTTCCTGGATCAAATTTTATCTCTTGAAAATGAAACTTGAACATAGTGTCTACTTTTGAGGATTTTGGCTTTGTGCTCGATATGGTCTGTCCAGCGATACCTGGTGAAAAGATAACCAATCAGGAAACCCAGGTTTACCAGAAGTGGATTAAGGCTGATAGGATGACGCGATATTATATACTGGCTTCCATGTCAGATGTATTGCATCATCATCATCAATCTATGGAGACTACCTATGACATGATCTTAAGCCTTACAAAAATGTTTTGGGTTCAGGATCGTGCGGCTAGGCAGGTTACCATGAAGGCCTTAATGAACACAACCATGGCCGAGGGTACACCAATAAGAGACCATGCTCTGAAGATGATCAGTCATCTGAGTGAATTTCAAGTCCTAAGAGCAGAAATTGGTGGAGAAACCTAGGTCGAGATCTTGCTCTAGTCATTGCCTGACTCATTTCAGCAGTTCTGCCTAAATTACAACATGAATAAGTTGAATTTCACTTTAGCAGAACTATTGAAAGAGTTTCAGGCAGCTGAAGGTGTTATTCAGAAATCGGTGAGTGCTTTTGTTACCAAAAAATATTTTACTTCTAAGCTGAAAGGCAAAAAGAAGAAGAATAAGTTTCAGCAGCAGCCTAAGGCACAGACAGTCCACCCTGCTCAAGATACAGTGAAGAAGCTTAAGAGCAGATGCTATCACTGTAAGAAGTTTGGTCATTACAAGAAAACTGTCCGGATCTTCTCAACAAAAGGAACAAATAAGGTAAATCTTATTCTCTAATTGTTGAAACATATTTAGCGGTGTTATCTACCCGTACCTGGTGTGTAGATACGAAAACCACTAATCATGTCTGCAATTCGTTGCAGGGGTTTCAAGAAACTAAGAAACTTAGAGATAGAAAGATCTATTTACACATGGAAAATGCTACTAGGGTCGTTGCTGTAGGAGATATTAATTTATCTTTTGGTAAAAATAGAATTTGAATTTTAAAGAATATTCTTTATGTACCTTCAATTGGGAGAAATTTAATTTTAGTTTTTATTTTGATTCGAGATGGATATTCAATTTATTTTAATAATGAAGTCATTATTAAGGATAGTAAACATGTTATCTGTTGTGGTACATTGCTGAATGATCTTTATGTATTAAATATTGATATTTTGCATTGCAACATAATGAGATGAATAACACACATGTATTACCACTTAAAAGAAATAGTTCTTCTTTGACGAACCAAACATATATTTGGCACTTATGTCTAGGTCATATTAATCTAAAAAAAATTTAAAAACTGGGAGAAGATGGACCTTTGGATTCATTGAAAGTGGATGCACTTTTAGTCTGTGAATCCTATTTAGAAAGTAAGATGACTAAAATGCAGTTTATGATAAAAGGATATAGAGCCAAAGATGTGTTGAAATTGATTCATTCAGATTTATCTGGAGCTATGACTATCCGGGCGAGAGATGGCTATGAGTACTTTGTCATTTTCATTAACGATTACTCTAGATATGGATTCATTTACCTGCTTCACCATACGTTTGAGACATTTGAGAAATTCAAAGTGTTTAAGATTGAGACGGAGAAACGGACAGGTAAAAGTATCAAAATTCTACGATCTGATCGTGACAGTGAGTATCTCTCGAGAGAGTTTAGGGACTATTTATCTATGAAAGAGATTACATTCCAATTGCCTACACCTGGTATGCCTCAATAGAATGGTGTTGCAGAAAGAAGAAATAGGACTCTTAAGGAAATGGTAAGATCCATGATGAGTTATTCAGATTTACTTGACTCTTTTTGGGGTTACGCATTAAAAACAACGACTTATATTCTGAACTTGGTACCAACGAAATCAATACCTTCTACTCTCAAAGAACTGTAGACTGTGCTCAAACCTAGTCTAAGACATGTTCGGATTTGGGGGTGTCCAGCACACATCACACCCCAATTTGGGAAAAGTGACCGACCATGGATATTGGCCTTGACCCAATGAACCAAGAAAGTCATAACAAGAATTACCTAACAATATGCTAAAAAATCTCAAATACCAAAGATTTAATCAATTAAAATCCAATATAATCAAAGTGGGACAAACAGTCCATAATATCTCAATATATTGTCTTAACAACTCATAATCAATTCATTATTTAATTAAATGCGGAAGGGAAAAATGCATGTCATAGAGGTCTTATTGTAACGCCCCAAAATTCCCGGGTCATTAGGTGACATAATAAATAATAATTAGGGTTATGCTAAACATTCATTCCACACTTGATAAGTATTTAATATATAATAATATCATTTGTTCTTGCAAACCACAAAATCTTT
>JAUTBS010428370.1:0-15951 GCA_032361285.1 Aequorea victoria | reverse complement strand
TCCCCTTTACCTCGACGGCAAACCAGTAAAACAAAAGCTCCGACATGTGAGACCATACTGAGCCCTCAAAATCAATGAGGAAGTTACCATGTAAGTAAACATCGGCTTT
This sequence comes from Aequorea victoria, assembly GCA_032361285.1. Lineage (NCBI taxonomy): Eukaryota > Metazoa > Cnidaria > Hydrozoa > Leptothecata > Aequoreidae > Aequorea > Aequorea victoria. The sequence goes on along the minus strand of JAUTBS010428370.1, from coordinate 15,842 downwards.
CTTCAGGTGATAGAGTACCCCAAGTGGGTGGATAACATTATCCCTATACCAAAGAAAGATGAACATTTGCGAGTTTGTGTTGACTTTCGAGATCTTAACAAAGAAAGTTCCAAAGATGACTTCCCTCTGCCACACATAAATGTTCTTGTGGACAACACTACTGGTCATGCATTGCTATCATTCATGGACGAATTCTCCAGGTATAACCAAATCCTTATAGCCCCCGAAGACAGAGAAAATACTACGTTCACCACGCAGTGGAGAATGTATTGTTATCGGGTTATGCCTTTTGGTCTAAAGAATGTAAGGGCCACGTACCAACGTGATGCAATGGCATTACTTCACGACATGCTACACAAAGAAGTGGAAGTATGTGTCGACAATATGATTGTCAAATCTAAGGACCGCGAAGGACATATCCCAGCTCTTGGAAAATTCTTTGAAAGGATTCAAAAGTATCAGATGAGATTGAATCCACATAAATATGCTTTTGGGGTTACTGCAGGTAAAATATTGAGATTTATCATCACCCAAAGGGGCATAGAGGTGGACCATTACAAAATTAAGGCGATTCTGAAAATGTCTCCCCCAAGAACGAAGAAAGAGGTTAAAGGATATTAGCCCCAAAGTTTAATAAATTGTTTATTAATTTTAATAATAACAAACAAAGCTTTGATAAAGTTAAAAAGGGGAGTTTTGATAACTTTAATGATTTATCATTTGATAAAGTATTGATAAGTTAAAATGATTTATCATTTAAATATCGTTTTAAAAATCTCTTAATACATTTTTTAAATCAATCTTCAAATAGTTCAAAGGATTATTTAATGGTTAACACCCATGATTGTGGTTGACCTTGTATATAACAAGATTTGAAGTTATATTAGGTGATAAATCAAGTGTTAAAATGATTATAAAAATCATTAAAATATCTCTCAAACAAAGCACTATCACAAAATTAAGACAAGAATTTTTCAATATTTTACAAAAATTTCAGTCGACCCAAAATACACAACTCTCGGTATCTCCTACAAAATTCTCTTAGACATGACCATGAGTCGATCCAAGATAGTTCATCAGTCGACCCAAATCATGCAACTCTCTGGATCTCCTCACTGCAGAGACTTTGAGTCAACCCACATTCAGCGTGAGTCGACCCAAGCCTGTGTCCAAGCATTTGAGCTGAGATGCCTCAGCCCACGCATTGACCCAACGCCAAAGACAACATCATGAGTCGACCTAAGAGACCTCATGAGTTGGCCCAACATGCCCATTACTCAGAACATTCACAGATACAAAGAGTGAGTCGATCCAAGGCAAGCGTGAGTCGACCCAAAGTAAGTATGAGCTGACACAAAGCTATCAAAGTCAATCCGAAGCATCAACTCAAAGGCAGAGACCTATGTAAGTCGACCCAACCTCACTGTGAGTCAACTCACTGATGAAGGCCTGCTAAGAAGCCGAGACTACATCATTCTGAGTTGATCCAAGCAACACCTTGAGTCGACCCACGGGCGAAGAATCCTATCCTAAGGATTTTGAGTCAACCCAACCTTACTATGAGTTGGCCCAAATGCACAATTTCAGCAAAATTACTACACGAATTACGGTAGATTTTAGCGATATCTCAGAGTATTAAATGTCAAGATTCGATCTGCAATAACTATATTGAAGCTCGAATTTATATGAGGATTTGATTTTCAAATCATTTCAAACAAGATATGGTAAATCATTGACAAATGAAAATTACAGATAGCGAAAATCACTCTTGAGTATCAGAACATTAAATGCCAAGATTTAATTTACAACGGATACATTGGAGCTCAGATCTATATAAAGGTATGATTATCAATCTTTTAAAGATAGATCAGAGAGAGAAAAGAAAATAAAAAAAGAAAAGAAAAAGAGAAGAAATCTGAACATCAATCACTCAAGATCAAAATCAGATTATATCATCTACTATTTAGAAAAGCCCTAGCAGCAACTGTTCATCATCCTGCTCCTAGATTTTCTTCTTTGAGCTACAGTGCAAAAATTTATTTTTTTGAGAGAGTGCTTCTGTTATTGTTTGTGAAATAAACTACTGTCAAAATTATTATAAAAGTAAGGATGAGTCACCCTTTACTATTCTTTGTGTGTGGTATAGCACACAAAAAGAAAGATCACAAGTGCTAAAAGCCTGGTGCCTTTGGAACGCAGCTTGGTGAGTCTTTGAAAAAGGCTTGAAGCAAATATCACAAGTGCTAGAAGCTTGGTGGCTTTGGAACGCAGCTTGGTGAGTCTTTGTAAGAAGCTAAAGCAAAAATCACAAGTGCTAGAAGTTTGGTAGCTTTGAAACGTAGCTTAGTGATTCTTTGTAAAAGGTTTGAAGCACACCTGTAAATGCTCAAAGATAGTAAAAAATCTCAAGGAAAGCTTGATGAGTGGACGTAAGCTGGGATAGCCGAATCGCTATAAAAATGATGATGGGTGAGCTCAACTTCTTCCTTGGGCTTCAAATCAAATAAACAAAGGATGTAACCTTCATAAATCAAGTCAAATACACAAAAGAGTTATTAAAGAGGTTTGAAATGGAGGATACAAAGCCATGTAAAACTCCTATGAGCACATCAACAAAGATTGACAAGGACGAGAAAGGTAAATCAATTGATAGAAAAAAGTATCGAGGTATGATTGATAGCCTTTTTTACTTAACTACTAGTCGTCCTAATACAATATTTAGTGTGTGCCTATGTGCTAGATATCAATCTGATCTAAAAGAATATTTTCTAATTGTCGTAAAAAGAATCCTTAGATATCTTGTAGGATCAATTAATTTAGACTTATGGTATCGCAAGAACACATCTCTTGAAATACTAAGTTATTAGGATGCCGACTGTGCAGGTTGTAGGTTAGATCGTAAAAGTACTAGTGGATCATGCCGCTTCTTAGAAAAGTCTTTAGTTTCGTGGTTTTGTAAGAAACAAAATTCTGCAGCCACCTCAACCACCAAAGCCGAATACATAGCCGTAGGAAATTGTTGCGCTCAAGTACTTTACATGAAACAACAATTAGAAGATTTTAATTTGAAATACTTAAAATCCCAATAAAATATAATAATATAAGTGCTACTAGTTTATCTAAGAATTCCATTCAACATTCAATAACCAAGCACATAAAGATTAGACACCATTTTATTAGAGATCATGTGCAAAAAGAAGATATTTCATTAGAATTTATAAGTACGAAACACAAACTAGCAGATATATTCACAAAACCCTTAAATGAAGAAAGACTTAATTACATTAAAGGTGAATTAGGTATATTAAATTCATGAAAAATACAACAATTTCTCATAATTTTCAAATTTATTGTATGTGGGTCGACTCACAAGTGTGATGAGTCGACTCAAGCTGTTGGGTGAATCTAAGCGCTGAACAAAGTTGGGTTGACTCACATCGGAGTATGAGTCGACTCACATAGACTTCTTGTCTAAATGTTGAAACTAAGATGGGTCAACTCACAGAAGATCATGAGTCGACTCAAACAGAAATTCCTTGTCGAATCCTTAAAAGTTTATTTGGGTCGACTCAAATTAGCAATGAGTCGACTCAAAAATTGGGTATATAAACATAAACTCTGTTTTGAGGGGGCCCAATCATTTAAAACTCAAATTCTTCCCTCTCTCTCTCTCGTGATTCAATACAATGATGCCTCTCTCCTTCCTCTCAATCGACTGATAGACCTTCTTTGAATCCATTTCCTCCACCTCTCATCGGATATTGCTACTACACTACACCGAGAGTCCCTTTTCTCCTAGCAATAAAACCCTACATTTCGATAAGACTCCATTGTCTCCATCACTTTGCTTCACCAACTCGATTCTTCATGGATCCTTTCAATCCATCGAAAACATCCAAGAGAAGATGGGATGGTCAAGGTGAAAGTTCGGCCAGAAAGAAGAAAAGTAAAAAGAGGAAAGCTCCTTCTTTGGCCAAAATTGTCTGTCTAACCCAAGAAATTCAAGATAAGTATGAAAAATCCTTCAAGTCTAGATAAGACCCTGATGGACGGTGCATTGATTTTCATTTTTTTGACGTAACTGAAATGCATTTTAGGACTTGGTTCACAGATATGGATTGGTATAATTTTGCCACCATTAAAGAACCTGTGTACCCAGATTTGTACATAATTGCCTATGCCCATATGAATGTAAAAGTCGGTAGTAAAGGTCTTTTTGTAAGTAGTTGGGTAAGGGAAAAAGACATTGTGTTTGAAGACTAACTGATCAACAAACTCATTGATGCCCCAAATGGAACACATCTATTGGATCGCACCAAACGTAGACATAATTACCCTGACATTTCTCTTGAGAAATTTATTTCTTTGATCACTGGGAGGGATGACATTATACCTGATAAATTTTTTTATGATAACCTCTTACTCCCAGAATACAGACTGCTCCATCATATGGTAAACTATGTGATTCTGTCCCAAGGAGGGGAATTTAGAGATATCACCTTTATACAACTGATGGTGATGTGGTGCATCATCCAAAAAGAACCCATAGACCTTAGCCACCTCATCATATCTGATGTGTGGAAAGCTACCCAAACCAAGAAAAACATCTTACCCTATGGCATGCTTTTCACCAAACTTTTTAGGTTTCTCAAAGTTAACCTAAAAGACACTCTAACCATATCCTTCCACCATACCCACACATACAACAATTACACCCTAAAAAGGATGCGACTGGTTGAGATTGATGACTATTGGGTCAAACAAGAGGTTATCCAATAATAAAATCCAATCCAAGACCCAAACCTACAAGCTATTATACCATCTCCTCTTTCCACAAATCAACCACAAGACCAACCATGCAGAGATCAACCACAAGACCCACCTTCCTTCCAAGAACCACACATAAATTCACCATTGACTCAAGCTCCACCATCCAGCTCCTCACAGTCCAACATCCCTCATTTTGATTTTAAGGAGATGAAAGCTCAAATAAAACTTCTCGTAGATATCAACTTAGCCTCCAACCAAGAAATAAAGAGACTTCATGAAAGATTGAATCTCTATGAGGCTCAAATTAAGAATTTCCAAGAGCAGCAGACCAATATGGTGAGTGACCAACTTCATTTGAACCAAATTCTGACTGACCTGAACGAAAGGATAGATGGTGCTTACATAGTAGGCAAAACAATTGGTCAGTATATGAAGAAAAGTATGAAGGATTTCTTGATTTCCAGCAATCTCTTAATCAATAGCATACGCTATGAGTATGATCGAGGCACTGCATGTAAAATTAATGAATTTTTTTGCAAAATCCAAGAATTTATGGAATGGGTAGAAATTTATTTAGAAACCCCCACTGAGAAAGCTGAGCGTGAGTATCGAGAAAATATCAACAAGGAAGTTGCTCCAGTAAGGAGAATTCACATTGAAGAAATTTCTGCTCAACAGTTCAAAGAAGCCTCCACCACAGGAAAGGAGAAAGTTTCTGGAAAAAGAAAGGAGAAGATGACTGAGAAAGAAAAGAAAACAGTCACTCTTCGATATTTTGAAAGACATGAAGAAAAAGGACAACGTCGTCTACAAACAGAAGATGAAAGAAAAAGACGAATTGACACCGAACGTAAGGCTAAGTAGAGACAGAAAATGGATGACGAGTTCTTTTGATTTCTCTCCTATCCTTATTCCTATCTTTCACTCTCCAATTGGGTTGTTCCCTCATGAACGTATATTCTTTTGTAATATGGTACAATTTGTTTTTACTTTGGTATCAATTTCTATATGATGTTTTGTTGATATATATGATGTTTTCTTATCCTCTCTATAAGATGTGTGCATATTTTTACTTTTTAAGATGACAAAGGGAGAGAAAATAAAGAACAAAAGACTTAACTCGATTGATAGTTTAAGATGACAAAGGGGAAGAAATAGAAGAAAAATAGACTTAAACTAGAAACTTAAAAAATTGACTTAACTTGTAAAATATAAAGGAAGAAACACAATAACAAACTTAACTAGATTAAGTCTTGTAGTATTTAACAAAGTGGAAGAAACATAAAATCATATTCAATCGTGCTTATTATTGAAAGATTATTCTTTATTGATATGATGATTGTTATGACTTATTGATTTAAGTTCATTATGTTTGAATGAATGAATGGATGAATATACGATTGAAAGATTATTTTGAAAATTCCTTTAAAAAGGAAGCACCTCTTTAGGGGGAGCGTTTTTAAAACATATATTCTATTTCAAAGAGTTTTTCCAAAAAAAATTATTTGTCATCATAAAAAAAAAGAGATTGTTAGCCCCAAGATTTAATAAATTGTTATTGATTTTAATAATAACAAACAAAATTTTGATAAAGTTAAAAAGGAGAGTTTTGATTGCTCCGATGATTTATCATTTGATAAAGTATTCATAAGTTAAAATGATTTATCATTTAAACATCATTTTAAAAAATCTCTTAATACATGTTTTTAAATCAATCTTCGAATGGTTCAAAGGATTATTTAATGGTTAACACCCATGATTGAGGTTGACCTTGTATTTAACAAGATTTGAAATTATTTCAGGTGATAAATCAAGTATTAAAATAATTCTAAAAATCGTTAACATATTTTCTAAATAAAGCACTATCACAAAATCAATACAATAATTTTTGAGTGTTTTACAAAGATTTGAGTTGACCCAAATCAAGCCATGAGTCGACCCAAAACACACAGCTCTCGGTATCTCAAGTAGAATTCTCTCAGATGCGACCATGAATCGACCCAAATCATGCAACTCATTGGATCTCCTCAATGCAGCAACTGTGACTTGACCCACATTCAGCGTGAGTCGACCCAAACCCGTGTTCAAGCATTTGAGTTGAGATGCCTCAGCCCACGCATCGACCTAATGCCAAAGACAACATCATGAGTCGACCCAAGAGACCTCATGAGTCAACCCAACATGCTCATCACTCAGTACATTCACAGAGACAAACTGTGAGTTGACCCAAGGCAAGTGTGAGTCAACCCAAGGTAAGCGTGAGTCGACCCAAACCAAATATGAGCTGACACAAAGCAACCAAAGTTAACCCACAGCATCAACTCAAAGAAAAAGACTTATGTGAGTCGACCCAACCTCACAGTGAGACGACCCACTGACGAAAGCCTACTAAGAAGTCGATACCACATTATTTTGAGTCGACCCTTGCAACATCGTGAGTTGACCCACATGTGAAAAAATCCTATCCTAAAGACTTTGAGTTCACCCAACCTCACTATGAGTCGACCCAAATACGTAATTTTAGCAAAATTACTTCGTGAATTACGGAAAATTTTGGCGGTATCTCAAAGTATTAAATATCAAGATTTGATCTACAACGACTACATTGAAGCTCAAATTTATACGAGGATTTAATTTTCAAATCATTCCAAAGAAGATATGGCAAATCATTGACATATACAAATTACAGATCACGAGAATCACTCCTGAGTATCAGAACATTAAATGCCAAGATTTGATTTACAACAGATACACTAGAGCTCGGATCTATATAAAGATATGATTATCAATCTTTCAAAGATAGATCAGAGAGAAAAAAAAAGAGAAGAAATCTGAACATCAATCACTCAAGATCAAAATCAAATTCTATCATCTACTATTTAGAAAAGCCCTAGCAGCTACTGTTCATCATCCCGCTCTTGGATTTTCTTTTGTGAGTTACAGTGCAAAAATCTACTATTCTCAGAGAATGTTTTTATTATTATTCGTGAAACAAACTACAATCAAAATCATTATAAAAGTAAGGGTGAGTCACCATTTACTATTCTTTGTGTGTGGTATAGCACACAAAAGAAAAGATCACAAGTGTTAGAAGCCTGGTGGCTTTGGAACACAGCTTGGTGAGTCTTTGAAAAAAGCTTGAAGCAAAGATTACAAGTGCTAGAAGTATGGTGGCTTTAGAACGCAACTTGGTGAATCTTTATAAGAAGCTGAAGCAAAAATTACAAGTGCTAGAAACTTGATGGCTTTGGAACGCAGTTTAGTGATTCTTTGTAAAAAATTCAAAGCACACCTGTAAGTGCTCAAAGATAGTGAAAAATCTCAAGGGAAGCTTGCGGAATAGACGTAGGCTAGGATAGCCGAACCACTATAAAAATGACGGTTTCATCTCTGTCTCTTTATCTCTTTCTCTTTATATTATCTGTTTGTGATTATATAAATATATATATTGTTTGCCCACCTTATATTGTTTCAATAGTTTTTAAATAAAAATAATTTTTTAAAGACCCTATTCACCCCCTCTAGGGTCATTTTTTGAATAGCAGAGGATTCTTAGAAAAGATTCAGTTCATTAGTCGATTTATCTCGAAGCTGACTACAACTTAGGAACCTCTTTTTTCTTTGTTCAGAAATAATACAAAATTTGAGTGGGATCAACATTGCCAAATACCTTTGAATCCATCCAAGGATACTTGCAAAAGCCTCTGGTGCTTTCTCCTCTAGAACTAGGCAAGTCGCTAATTCTGTACCTATTACTGAACGGATCTGTGATGGGTTACATGCTAGCACAAGAAGGGGACAATGACAAAGAAAAGAATGTGTATTACTTGAGTAAGAAAATGACAGAATGTGAAGCCTGATATACGCCGCTGAAGAAAACTTGCTGGGCTTTGGTGTGGTCATCAAAAAGTTACGACACTACATGCTGGCATATCCTGTAGTGTTAATTTCTAGAATAGACCCGCTTAAGTACCTATTCAAAAATTCTGCACTGAGAGGAAGATTGGCCCGATGGTTGCTATTATTGGACGAGTTTGAATTGCATTATAAAACTAGAAAATTGGTAAAAGAAAGAGCCGTAGTAAAATTCTTGGCCGATCAGCCAATTGAGGAAGAAGAAGGTTCAGAGTTTTAATTTTCTGATGAAGATGTGATGAAAGTCAAGAATGAGCTATGGATTTTATATTTTGACGGTGCCTCAAATCAATACAAATATGGAATCGAGATTTTTCCAGTCACTCCAAATGATTTACATGTTCCATTGGCCTATAAATTGAATTTTGAGGTCACCAACAATCAAGCCTAATACGAAGTGTGTATCACCGGGATGGAAGCTGTCTTGGAATTAGGAGTGATGAAATTAGAAGTGGTTAGTGATTTTGCCTTGATCATCTCCTAAGCTAGTAGGAAATAGAAAGTCTAGGAGGAAAAACTGATACCATACCACCAAGAGCTCAACAGACTTGTTCCCGATTTTGAGGAGGTCATTTTCGTTCATGTACCCAGGCTTCAGAATAAATTTTTCGATGCCATTGCCACTCTTACCTCCATGATTGACATACTCCTAAAGGCGAAAATGAAGCCTTTGATAATTGAACACAAGAGTATGAGACCATACGAAGTCGCATCCTTAAAGAAGGAAGTTAGAGATGGCTTACCCTGGTTTCATGACATCTAAAACTTCATTGATAAGGGAAAATACCCGAATGATGCCAGTGAAAAAGATAAGAAAGCCATCAAAAAATTAGTAGCTCAATCCGTCATCTATGGTAGAAAGCTATATAAAAGGGTTTATCTAAGGGTGAACAAACTTTGTGTAACAGACAAGAAAGGTCGAGAATTTATAAAAGTACACAAAGGGGTCTGCGGGCCACACATGAATGGGATGACGTTGGCCAAAAAGATTTTGCAACAAGACTATTTTTGGATGACTATAGAAATGGGTTATGTTAAGTTTGTCAAAAGATGCCGCAAATGTCAAATCCATACAAATATGGTACATGTTCCGTCATCAAAACTATATAGTATGACTTTTCCTTGCCCATTCTTAGTCTGGGGAATTGATATCATTGGCAAAGTCATGCCGAAAGCTTCGAATGGACATAAATTCATCTTAGTAGCTATCGACTATTTCACCAAATGGGTCGAGGCTGCTTCTTTCTCAGTCTCAAAGTATATCACATGGCTAAGTTCATCAAACATAATATCATCTTCTAATATGGTGTTCCTCATGAATTAGTATCAGATAATGAATCGCACTTCTAAAATTGCTGGAGAAATACAGGATCATAACGCATAAATCATCCCCATACAAACCATAGGCCAACGGAGCAATCAAGGCGGCAAATAAGAATATCAAGAGAAACTTGCAAATGATGATAGAAGTCAGTAAGGATTGGCCAAAAAAGTTTTTATTTGCCCTTTGGGATACAGAACGTCAATCCGAGCCTCAACAAGAGTCACCCTATATTCTCTAGTATATGGGATGAAAGTTGTTCTACCCATAGAACTCGAAATTCCCTCTTTAGGGTGATGACATAATGCGACTTAGCAGAAGCTGATTGGCAGAGGGATCATTCCGATGATTTGCTTTTGTTCGATGAAAGGAGACTCATGGCACTCTTTCATGTTCAAGGCTATCAGAAAAGGATAGCACGGGCGTTTAACAAAAAAGTTAAGGTCTTGAATCTTAATGAAGGGGACCTAGTGCTCAAAGAGATTCAAGCCCCTATCTTTGACCCAAGAGGAGAATTCAAATCAAATTGGGTCAGGCCATACATAATAAAAAACATTATGATGGGAGAAAACATTATTATTATAGATTTGAATGGAAACACTTTCAACACCCCAACCAATTTGGACAAACTTAAAAAGTATTACCCTTAAAAAATAATATAAAGGTAAGAGAGGCTCGCTGAATTAAGAACCGATGAAATGATGACCCATGCAAAAGTTAGGGTAGCCCGTAAGGTTGTAAACCCGAAAGGAGAGCTTTGGTAAAAATACCAGCATTGAAAAAAGGAGAGTGTTAAAACCCGAGTTTAAACCAAATCAGAACTACGTTATGGCCTGATTTATTTTCTTTGAGATACGTAGGAAACTTTAATTTAAAGTTCGGCCCAAACCTGTATATAAAAATAATATAGAATAAAAAAAACCTCTCTAATGCTTCATCTTTTAAAACCTTTTTTTATCTAAGTATGATCCAATGTAAAGACCTCTTTAAAATCTTTTGAATATTTTTTTATTATATGGCAGAAACGAATATCGAATGAACAAAGTAAAAAAGATCAAAGATCATAAAATAAAGAATTTATCATTACTCAATTTTAATGATTAAAATTTCATACATGAAAAGGAAAAAAAGTGCAAATCCTAAATCTTTTTCTAAAAAAGAAAGGAAGAGAAAGAAAATAATGTAATAATGGAAATAAAGCAGGAACGATCAGATTAAGTCCTCTTTCTTCTCACATCGTTGTCTTCTTCCCCTTTGTGCTACATCTCGCTCCCCAGCCATGTCGGGTGCCCATCAGAAAGGCTACTCAAAAATTTCCCGAGTTAATAATCTCCCGAAATGACTAGAACTGTCGATAATGCTCTAGAAGATGGGCATAATGAGAAGAAGTGATCATATAAATCGTTGCCGCCGGAAGGCAAGTCTAGGGATGACCAAGATGACACAAAATACGAGAAAAAAGATAAAAGGTAGTTAGCCTCAAGCCCACGAGCAGAATGCCAGGATGCTCTATGATCGAAACCGTCGCTACAATAATAGTCCACTAGGGACAACGCCAATATCTTCGCCAGCCAGGGCATCAAAGAGACTTGCCACTTCGTCATGGTGGTACAATGGTAACAAACCCTTTGTTGTAGAAAGGCTCTCGGAGTATAGACTCCAGCCAACGGATGCTCCAGAACGTTCATAATTTCCATCAACCAAATCTGAGAAAAATACATGAAAATGAGAGTTGGACGAAAAAATTGAGGAAAGAACATAAAAAGGAGAGTTTAGCAGAAAAAACTGAGAGTAATACAGAAAAAGGAGACCTGAGGAAAAATTGAGAAAAATACAAAAGAAAAAAAGAAAAAAAGAAAAAAGAAAATGAGAGTTTTGAGGGATACCTAAAGGAGCAAGGGACTGTCTGCAAAGACAAAAGAGACACCGGAATGAACGACATCCAAACCAATAAGAGCCTCAACCAAAATCAGTGGCACAAAATTTTTTTCCTCCGTTTATCTGAGAAGCTACCTATACCAGGGTAGTATTGACATCATCATTTCCCAGGGAAATAAAGAAATGTGCCAGAAGATAGATACACAAGCCATAGTGATGGCAGGACTAAAAAGAAAAGTCTGAAAGAGAGCCAAAAGGACGGAAGCGGTTCATCAGACGGGATACGTTAAGAACCCCTCCATGTAGAATGTTGGTAGCCTCACTACTGCTTAACCCATATAATTCTCTCAAGAGCTTCTTCGGACTAATAAGAGAGGAAGAGATCAAGATTTCCTCATGAAGGAAGAGATACAAAATAGTTTTGAACACTTCAATGGTAGGGCAGAGTTATTCATCTCCAAGTCTGAATATATGGGCCATCGGATCTCACAGCTGAGCAAATGCCTTCAAGGAACAAGAGTTAATTACAAAGAAATGTGAGAACCCCCTTTATATAGCAAGATCTGAGAGGGACCACACCTGGCATGCGCCACCTCATGCAAACCCAATGTAGCGCACGCCATGTCATCATGGTGTGCGACATATCTGTCAATAAAGCAGCACATACCACCTCATATGGCGCGTGCCACCTTGATTTTTCATAGAAGCAGTTGTGTCTTTTTCTCCCTTGCTTCATATCTGAGTTATCACCACTGGTGCTTACAGTCTACGGATAGTGACACAGCCGCTTTGGTCTATGTCTCACTATCTACTATCGTTCATACATGTATTCATTTAAATTCTAAAAAATGCAACGAAATCTAAAAAAGAGAACCATCCATGTACGAAAAGAGAGAGCATGCATATAAAGAACCAACCATGTATATAAAGAACCCTCCATATATACAAAAAAGAAAAGCTAAATAAATGTACTATGGTAAACATGCAATCGAGCACGAAGGTCCAACCAATAAAAATGTATATAGAAAAGAGAGTGTATATCAAGTGTACAGAATACATAGAAAATTCAAAAAACACCCTCATTTGTGTCGACGACGGGTGCGGCACGTGGGAACCGAAATAGAGAAAGCAGAGGTAGTGGCGTTCCCCGAGTTATAGTCATCATTATTGTTAACCTGACGTGCTCAAACCCCAGTCATCGGAGCAGGACCTCAGGGAGCAGTGACAGACAGACCAATGACAGAGGGGCTGGCAGTACGAGAAGATGAGGAGGTCCGATGGATGGAGAGGCCACGACTGCTAGAGAGAGGCTATAAATAAAAAAATAAAGAAAAAAAATTGATGTCAGAATAAGAATGTAATGAATAAATAAAAAATGACCGTAAATAAACAAATCACTCACCGGACGAGGAGGATGGTGATGATGTTAGGGGACGGGATCCATGTGCGCGTCTGTGATGATCTCAGTTTGCTGCCTTACCAATATCATCAAACTGATGATAGTAGTGAGGTCGTTCTCTATGAACGAATGGGGAACCTGGAACAGAAAAAAAAAAGTGTTAGATAAAGCTGACCGACATGGTAGAATAATAAGATAGAAGAAGCATAAATAAAATAAAAAGAGAAAAGTAAGAAGTATCTGTTTATTCCCGGCACCTAACTGTAGCTCATCTAGCTCGAGAATAGGAATAGGGATGGGAAGCCAAAACCCGTGAGTATACGTATCCACCTAGCAGTGGGAGGAAAGGAGCAGTCAAATCCAGAGTGGGGGCGACATAAGCGCCAGCAGTAGCAGGAGCAGAGGCAGCACGAGCAGCAACAGTAGCACCACCAGTGGCAGCAGCAGCGTAGCCACCAGCAGCGGGAGGAGCCCGTGATGATGAAGGCTATCTGTCCTATTGCTCAACAGGGAGAACATCCATTGGGCGCATCAAGGAAGCACAGACGAAGGCGACGTACTCCCCCTCGGCTAGATAATCACTAGTGTCGAAGCCTCACATCACCTCAACCACGTCCTCTAGTGGCATGGTATCCATCGACCTCATACCCAGTGGAGGTGGCTGAGGGACCCAGAAATGGCCCAGTCTCAACGACTGTCAAGCTACTCGCTCGCCTAGGAACCACTCCCAGTGGAATGGTCCCTCCAGAAGAATCCTCGTTTGAGAAGCCTGACAGCTCCTCATCAGATCAGGCTGGCCCGATCCTCCATACCATCCCACACCTGCCAGTTCACCTAAAAAGTGAACCAGACACAGGTTATATGCAAGCGAAGTCACCAAAAGCAAAGAAAAAAAGATGCATGAAACTAAAGGATAACATACCTGTGTGGGAGAAAGGTGATCCAGAAGCTGGCGGTAGCGGCTCAAATCATTCACTTCCTCCCTCCTGCCTCGCGTGCTCCGACCCAAACTCAGCACCCGTGGGATGACCAGAGGATTGAGATAAGTAGTCACTGGGGAGGGCAACCTCGGGAACTCCTAGGCCCACAGCTGTAACAAAAAACAGATGATCAACAAAATAAGTGTCAGGCCGGGTCAATAAAAAATAAACGCAAATAAAATAAATGGACAAGAGAAATAGTTGAGATCATACCTCCCAGATCCTCTAGTAGCCGGTGACGGATAGCTCCCTGGCCCAGGACATGGACCGCAGGCTCGTGTAGTCGTAGGTTGATACCCGACGCAAGTCGTGGAGGGCTCCCAAGTAATAGAGATGGACGGTGTTTTCCCTATTTATGAAAAGGCAAGCACCGAAAAGATAAAGAATGAATGCCCGAGCAACCCACTCAAAGTGATGGGGCTCAGTGCACTCCAGCCTAGGGGTGTAATCGGTTCGGTTTGATCAGTTTTTTGACTAGATTTACCACCGAACCAAATTCATCGATTTTGTATTTGGAAAAACCAAAATCGACCGAATATAACATAAAATCGAAGTAATCGGTTTTCGATCGGTTTCGGTTCGGTTTTGACTAAAACTAAACATTACTAAACAATAAACATTACAAGAGGAAGGATAACTAACCAAAATAAGAAAAAAGAAAAATTAAAGAATTTGGGTATGAAACCAGTTTCAATGTATAAACTTGTAGCACATGTTGGACACTCTGCACCGACACAAACTCGGTACTAGAAATCTGAGAAGAAAAACGCCAATTGTTTTAAAATTGATGGTTCAAACATAGAAAAACCTATTAACTGTCAGCCTAACAAAACAAATTCAAAAACCATGCAACTTACCAATCTGCTGAAGAAATAAGGAAGATATACCACATGATAAAAGTTATTTATCATTCGGTCGGTTCGGTTCTATCGGTTTGTTTTGTATGTCAAATCGGTACCGAACCGATTTAAGAAAATTCACCTATTTAAAAATTGAACAGACTGTTTCTTTTGTAAAAACTGACCATACATTAATTTTTTTAGTCGGTTGGTTCAATTTTTCAGTTTTTCTTTCATCCCTACTCCAGTCCCATGAAGTGCTCCACTAATCAGGAGTATTGGATCCTCCCGTTATCCGTCTCATGCGGGATCCTGCCAAAGAAATGGAGGAGGGCCGCAGGGCACCTCCGTATGCTGTGGTCGAAGGAAATGTGGTTGCCGCCCACCTTGATCCCCGTGATCATAGCGAAATCAAGGGGAGTCAGGGTCGCCTCAAATGATGGAAAGTAGTCATATTCCACCACATCTCCACTAGGGCCGTCATGAGCACTCGATCATTATGAGTGCTCATGAGGAGGGGGATGAACCTACCAAACCCGGAGGCATCAACAAAAAACCTGCTCTCCAGGGGGAGGACCCTGTATCACTCCAGGATGCGGGAGGAGCCTCCAATGCCGCGTAGGTACTCACCAGCCTAAAAAACTAAAAAATAAATAAAAAATTGTTAGATAAGATAAAAAAAATAAAAATAAAAATAAAAATAGCATAACAGAAAAGTTATAAACCTAAGAAAGCGTGAA
>JAUTBS010428259.1:0-15952 GCA_032361285.1 Aequorea victoria | reverse complement strand
CCGAATCCGCATTCCTTGTACTTCCCTTCTGGGTCAGAATAATACCTTCACTAGGCATTCCCTCCTTAAGCTTGTCGCTATCTTCAAGAGGGCCAGAAGCATGTTGCGTTGGAGCAGCAGTTTTTTGCTGACGGTGACTCACAAACTCCCAACCAGCTTCCTCACTAACAGTTTTCGGTTTTTGATGCTCATTCGACTTCTGACCACACCGTTCAGAGGAGTGACCAAAGACTTTACATGTTGTACACATGGGTGGAAGCCACTGGTATTCCACATTAATATCAACAGCTTCCCCCCCACATACTATAGAGATCACCCGAGGCAACACCTCGGCCACTGCCACTTCAATGCACACCCGAGCGTAAGAAATACGTTTCTTAGACTCAGTCGCCCTATCCACATGAAGTGGCACCCCTATAACACTAGCAATCCTACTAAGGCAGGCCGTGTTCCAGAATTCCAGCGGAAGATTATGGATTTTCACCCACACCGGAATTTTAGCCAAAGCATCCTTAGATAGGTTCATCATGCGATGCCATTGTCGCAAAATGAGAAGCCTTCCAGAGAAGTGCCAGGGCCCCCGTTCTCGAATCGAATGCAGAGCCTCGGAACTTTCAAACTTAAAGAAGTAAAACCCTTTTTCATTGAGATTGACCTCTATCAGCCCATCTTTACCCCAGAGCTTGAAAGCCGTAGCACGAACCAAAGGAAATGGAAGGTTAGCATCCAGGAAATAACCAACAAGCCAGTTCTCCCATGTTTCACAGTCAGTCAGGTCATGATCAATTGCCAACACATAGGAATCGCCAGGACATGATGTAGGGATGTATTCCAGCTTCTCCGCCGACAAACTCTTATCCGTAAGTAAGGAGGCCCAAGACCTTTTGGGCTTGTCCCTAACCTGCTGCGACTGCCTAGGTCGAGAGACCCCCCTAGGCTCCTCGGCCTGTCTACTAGGAGCAAAGGCCCTACCCCTTGTCACTGGAAAGTTATCACGAGATCCCAATCCGGACCTAGGGTTGGCAAACCCCTTACCCGCCTCGCTACTGGGGTCAACAGATTTCACAATAGCCTTCCCCTTCAATCTATAGATTTCATCCTTAAGCATGGCCACTTGCCCCTCAGCAATGTCTTTATCATACAAGGCTGCTTTGAGCATCAGAGCATTCGTGTCAATATCCAAAGACTCATCCTCTAACAACTCCTTATCAACCTGCAACAAACCCGCCTCCTCACCATGTTGAACTAACTGTGCAAGGCCAGCCCCTACCATCGGGGAGCCCTGGGAACCAACATTAGCAACACCAGAAGAGACAAAGTCCTCAAGGACAGCCCCTTCCTTCGGACCAGAAGAGACACCGTCCTTAGCCAAATCGAAAACAAGATCTACATCGCTAACCTTCGGCGAGAGATCTCTGCCATTAAACGAAGGAGATGACGCCATAGTTGAAGGAGAAACCTTCAGAGTAACAGTCGCAACCTGAGAGGGAAAAACCCTCTACAGAGAACCAGGGGAATGGACCCTCTGTTGGGAACCCGTTTTAGCCCTAGTTTTCTTGAGCAGTTCCACAGAATTCGACAGGAGAGCAAAATCGAACCTTAAACCTTGATCGCTCCAAGATTCAGACTCATCACTAACAAAATCCTCCCGAACATAAGACATCGGAAAAGAAGATTAGAAAGATTTAGGTAGCCAAGAAACCAGAGAAGAGAAATCACCCCAAAATCGCATCAGAGCACATCTCCCTGTACCCAGATTTGGGGTTTGATACCCTACAACAGCCCCTCTTTCCAAACACTCCAATTAGCACATCTTAGCCCGCTAAAAACATCCTGATATTTGGGATTAAAACACCTTGGTATAAAATGCACTTTAGTCCTTCTTGACTTGTGATTTAAGAATCAATCCTTATTAATGTTCTAATTAAAGAATTGGGTTTTTTTATATTTATATTTTTAATTTCATCCTTCCTTTTGGCCACAAACAAAACAAGACCTCTCTTTGGTCCTTAAACCAGATTAATTATCTTCAATGTTTTCTTTTGAAAATACAGAATGTTACACAAAGATAGTTAATTCCCTCTCAGAAAGTGTGCAACACAATCTAAGATGGTCGGGATGAAAGAAAGCCTACCCATCTCGGGAAGTGCGAGACATAACCTAAGGTAGTCGTGACGAAGGAAAATCTACCCACCTCGAAAAGCATTGATACGCAACACAAGTTTGGATTAGAAAGAAAATAAAAAAAAAATCTCCTAGAAAAATGTAAAAACATTTATCTAGGGACAAGATAATTAATCCTACTTGGGAAGCATGCAACACAACCTAAGATGGTTGTGATGAAGGAAAGTCTACCCATCCCGAAAAGTGCAAGACATAACATAAGGTGGTCGGTACGAAGAAAAGTCTACCCACCTCAGGAAGCGTTGATACACAACCCAAGTTTGGATTAATAAGAAAAAATAAAACAATCCTTCTAGAAAAACTTTAAAACGTTTATGTAGGGACAAAGTTAATTAATTCTGTCTCAAGAAGCGTGCAACACAACCTAAGATGGTCGGGACAAAATAAAGCCTACCCACCCTGGGAAGTGTGAGACGTAACCTAAGGTGGTCGGAACAAAGGAAAGCCTATCCACCTCAGGAACCATTGATACGCCGCAACCCAAGTTTGGATTAATATGAAAATAAAAAAATCCTCCTAGAAATAAATAAAAATGTTTATCCAGAGATAAAAAGATAATAAATTCTCTCTCAGGAAACGTGCAACACAACCTAATATGGTCGGGACGAAGGAAAGTCTACCCACCTCGGGAAGCGTTGATACGCAACCCAAGTTTTGATTAATAAGAAAATAAAAAAAGTCTTAGAAAAACGTGAAAACGTTTATCTACGGAAAAAAAGATAATTAATTTTCTATCGGAAAGCATGTAACACAATCTAATATGGTAAGAACGAAATAAATCTTACCCCTCCTAGGATGTGCGAGATGTAACCTAAGGTGGTCCGGGCGAAAGAAAGCCTACCCTTCTCAGGAAGAGTTGATACGTAACCCAAGTTTGGATAAGTAACAAAAATATAAAAAAGCTTTCTAGAAAAATGTAAAAACGTTTATCTAAGGACAAAAAGATAATTAATTCCCTCTCAAGAAGCGTGGAACACTACCTAAGGTGGTCGAGACGAAGGAAAGCCTATCAACCTCAGGAAGCATTGATAAGAAACCCAAGTTTGGATTAATAAGAAAATAAAAAAAAATCCCTCTAGAAAAATATGAAAACATTTATCCAGCAACAAAAATGTAATTAATTCTCTCTCGGGAAGTGTGCAACATAACCTAAGAAGGTTGGGACAAAATAAAGCATACCTATCCCGGAAAGTGTGAGACGTGACCTAAGGTGGTCGAGATGAAGAAAAGCATACCCACCTCGGGAAGCGTTGTTACGCAACCCATGTTAGGATTAATAAGAAAATAGAAAATTCCTCCCAGAAAAACTTAAAAATGTTGATCTAGGGACAAAGATAATTATTTCTCGCTCGGGAAGCATGCAACACAACATAAGATGGTTGGAACGAAGGAAAGCATACTCATTCCGAGATGTGCAAGACCTAACCTCATATGGTCGGGATGAAGCAAAACATACCCACCTTAGGAAGCATTGATACGCAATCTAAGTTCGGATTAATAAGAAAATAAAAGAATCCTTCGAGAAAAAGATATAAATTTTTATCTAGGGACAAAAGATAAATTATTTATTATCGGGAAGCATGCACCACAACCTAAGATGGTTGGGATGAAGGAAAACCTACCCATCCTAGGAAGTGCGAGACGTAACCTAAGGTGATTGGCCAAGGAAAGCCTTCCCACCGTTGGAAGCGTTGATATGCAACCGAAGTTTACATTAATAAAAAAATAGAAAAATCCTCATAAAAAATGTGAAAACGTTTATCTAGGGACAAAGATAGTTAATTCCCCATCGGGAAGCATGCAACACAACCTAAGATGGTTGGGACAAAGGAAAGCCTACTCATTCCAGGAAGTGCGAGACGTAACCTAATCTGGTCGGGACAACGGAAAGTCTAGCAAACCTCGGGAAGAGTTGATACGCAAGCCGAGTTTAGATTAATAAGAAAATTAAAAAAATCACCTAGAAAAATGTAAAAATACTTATCTATGGACAAAAGATAATTAATTCCTACTCGGAAAGCGTGCAACACAACCTAAGATGATTGGGACGAAGCAAAACCTACGCATCCGAAAAGTGCAAGACGTAACCTAAGGTGGTTGGTATGAGAAATAGCCTACCCTCCTCGGGAAGCATTGATACACAACCCAAGTTTGAATTAATAAGAAAAAATAAAACAATCCCCCAAGAAAAACTTTAAAATATTTATCTAGGGACAAAGATAATTAATTCTCTCTCAAGAAGCGTGCAACACATCCTAAGACGGTCAGGAGGAAGGAAAGCCTATCGATCCCGAGAAGTACGAGACGTAACCTAAGGTGGTCGGAATGAAAGAAAGCCTATCCACCTCCGGAATCGTTTATACACAACCCAAATTTGGATTAATAAGAAAAAATAAAAAAATCCTTCTAGAAAAACTTTAAAACGTTTATGTAGGGACAAAGTTAATTAATTCTATCTCAGGAAGCGTGCAACACAACCTAAGATGGTTGAAAGAAAAGAAAGCCTACCCATCCCTGGAAGCGTGAGACGTAACCTAAGTTAGTCGGGACAAAGAAAAGCCCAGCCACCTTGGGAAGCATTGATATGCAACCCAAGTTTGGATTAATAAAAAAGTAAAGAAATCCTTCTCAAAAAATGTAAAAACATTTATCTAGGGATAAAAAATAATTAATTTTCCTCTCGAAAAGCGTGCAACACAATCAAAGATGGTCAGGACGAAAAAAATTGTGCCCATCCTTGGAAGTACGAGACGTAACATAAGGTGGTCGGGACGAAAGAAATCATACCCACCTCGGGAATCGTTGATACGCAACCCAAGTCTAGATTAATAAGAAAATAAAAAAAAATCTCCTTGAAAAACTTAAAAATATTTATCTATGGACAGGTAATTAATTCCCTCTCAGAAAGCATGCAACACAACCTAAGATGGTCGGGATGAAGGAAACTTACCAATCCCAGGAAGTGCAATACATAACATAAGGTGGTCGGGACGAAGGAAAGCCTACCAACTCGGGATTCGTTGATACGCAACCTAAGTTTGGATTAATAAGAAAATAAAAAAACTCATCCAAGCAAAACTTGAAAATGTTTATCTAGGGACAAAAGATAATTAATTCTCTCTCGAGAAGCATGCAATACAACCTAAGATTATCGGGATAAAGGAAAGACTACACACCATAAAAGGTGTTGATACACAACCCAAGTTTGGGTTAACAAGAAAATAAAAAAAATTCTCCTAGAAAGGTATAAAAATGTTTATCTAGGGACAAAAAGATAATTAATTATGTCTCAGGAAGCGTGCAACACAACCTAAGATAGTCGAGAAGAAATATAACCTACCCATCCCAAGAAGTACAAGATGTAACCTAAGGTAGTCGGGATGAAGGAAAGTCTATCCACCTCGGGAAGTATTCATACGCAGCCCAAGTTTGGATTAATAAGAAAAATAAAAAAATTCTCCTAGAAAAATTTAAAAACATTTATCTATGAACAAATATAATTAATTCTCTCTCAGAAAGCGTGCAACACAACCTAAGATGGTTGGGACGAAAGAAACCCTACTCATCCCGGAAAGTGCAAGACGTAACCTAAGGTGGTCAGTACGAAGAAAACCTATCCACCTCGAGAAGCGTTGATATGCAACCCAAGTTTGGATTAATAAGAAAAAATAAAAAACCACTTCAAGAAAAACTTAAATACGTTTATCTAGGGTCAAAGTTAATTAATTCCTTTTGATGAAGCGTGCAACACAAGCTAAGATGGTTGGGACAAAGGAAAACTACCCACCTCGGGAAGCATTGATACACAACCCAAGTTTGGCTTAATAAGAAAATAAGAAAAATACTTCTAGAAAAATGTAAAATCATTTATCTAGAGACAAAAGATAATTAATTCTCTTTCCGAAAGCGTGCAGCACAATCTAAGATGGTCGGGATGAAGGAAAGCCTATCCACCTCGGGAGCGTTGATACGCAACCCAAGTTTGGATTAATAAGAAAATAAAAAAATTCTCCTAGGAAAATATGAAAATGTTTATACAGGGATAAACATATAATAAATTCTCTCTCGAGAAACATGCAACACAACCTAAGATGGTCGGGACAAAAGAAAGTCTACCCATCACGGAAAGTGCGAGATGTAACCTAAGGTGGTCGGGACGAAGGAAAGCCTACCCACTTGGAAAAATATTGATACGCAACACAAGTTTGGATTAATAGGAAAATAAAAATATTCTCCAAGAAAAAACTGTAAATAAGTTTATCTAGGGACAAAAGATAATTAATTTCTACTCGGGAAGTTTGCAACACAACCTAAGATGGTTGGGACCAAGAAAAGCATACCCATCCCGGAAAGCGCAAGATGTAACCTAAGGCGGTCAGTACGAAGGAAAGCCTATCCACTTTGGGAAGCGTTGATACGCAACCCAAGTTTGGATTAATAAGAAAAAATAAAAAATATCCTTCTAGAAAAACTTAAAAACGTTTATGTAAAGACAAAGTTAATTAATTCTGTCTGAGGAAGTGTGCAACACAACCTAAGAGTCGGGACGAAGGAAAGCCTACCCATCCCGAAAAGTGCGAGATGTAACCAAAGTACGGATAAATAAGTGGACAGGGCAACACAACCAAAAAACATTGATACGCAACCAAAGTACGGATAAATAAGAAAATAAAAAAAGATTCTCGAAGAACGTAAAAATATTTATCTAGAGACAAAAGATAATTAATTCTCTATCGGAAAGCGTGCAACACAACCCAAGATGGTTGGGAGAAAAAAAAGTGT
The DNA here is from genome assembly GCA_032361285.1 of Aequorea victoria. Taxonomy (NCBI): domain Eukaryota; kingdom Metazoa; phylum Cnidaria; class Hydrozoa; order Leptothecata; family Aequoreidae; genus Aequorea; species Aequorea victoria. Next base: position 8,986 of record JAUTBS010428259.1, on the reverse strand, counting down.
ACCGATCGCAAGAAATGCGAGATGTAACCTAAGGTGTCCGAAACGATGGAAAGCCTACTCACCTCGAGAAACGTCGATACGTAACCCAAGTTTGCATTAATAAGAAAATAAAAACAATCCACCCAAAAAAATGTTTATATAGGGACAAAGATAGTTAATTCTCTCTCAGAAAGCGTGCAACACAATCAAAGATGGTCGGGGAAAAAGAAAGTCTACCCATCTCAGAAAGTACGAGACGTAACCTAAGGTGGTCGGGACGAAGGAAAACTTACCCACCTCGAAAACTATTGATACACAACCCAAGTTTGGATTAATAAGAAAAATAAAAAAAATAATTCTAAAAATATGTGAAAACATTTATTTAACAAAAAAAAAATTAATTTTCTCTCGAGAAGCGTGCAACACAACCTAAGATGGTCGGGATGAAAGATAGCCAACCCACCTCGGGAGGTGTTGATACGCAACTCAAGTTTGGATTAATAAGAAACATAAAAAACATAATTCTAAAAAAACGTGAAAACATTTATCTAGTGACAAAAACATAATTAATTACCTCTCGAGAACCGTGAAACACAACCTAAAATGGTCGAGACGAAGTAAAGCTTACTCATCTCGGGAGCGTTGATATGCAACTCAAATTTGGATTAATTAAAAAATAAAAAAAAATCTTCATAAAAAAATGTGAAAACATTTATCTAGGGATAAAAACATAATTAATTACCTCTCGAGAAGCGTGCAACACAACCTAAAATGATCAGGATGAAGGAAAACATACCCATCCTGGGAAGTCGAAGACGTAACCTAAGGTCGTCGGGACGAAGGAAATCCTACCCACCTCGGAAAACGTTGATACGCAACCCATGTTCGGATTAATAAGAAAAAATAAAAAAATCCTCGTAGAAAAATGTAAAAACATTTATCTAGAGATAAAAAGATAATTAATTCTAAGCGTGCAACACAATCTAAAATGATTGGGACGAAGAAAAACATACCAATTCTGGAAATTGCGAAACGTAACCTAAGGTTGTCGGAACGAAGAAAAGCCTACCCACCTCGAAAATCGGTGATACGCAACCCAAGTTCGAATTAATAAGAAAATAAAAAAATATCCAGACAAAATATAATTAATTCTCTCTTGGAAAGCATGCAACACAACCTAAGATGGTCGGGACGAAGGAAAGCCTACCCATCTTGGGAAGCGTTGATACGCAACCCAAGTTTGGATTAATAAAAAAATAAAAAACAAATCCTCCTAAAAAATGTGAATATTTATCTAGGGATAAAAAGAAATTAATTCTCTCTCGCCAAACGTGCAACGCAACCTAAGATGGTCGGGATGAAGTAAAGCCTACTCATTTCTGGAAGCGTTGTTACGCAACCCAAATTTGGATTAATAAAAAAATAAAAAAAAATCCTCCTAGAGAAACACGAAAACATTTGTCTAGAGATAAAAAGATAATTAATTCTCTCTCGTGAAGCGTGCAACACGATCTAAAATGGTCGGGACGAAGGAAAGGCTACCGATTTCGAGAAGTGCAAGATGTAACCTAAGGTGGTCGAGATGAAAGAAATCCAACCCACCTCGGAAAGCGTTGATATGCAATCCAAATTTAATTAATAAGAAAATAAAGAAATTCTCCTAGAAAGACGTAAAAATATTTATCTAGGGAAAAAATATATTTAATTTTCTCTGGCGAAGCGTGCAACATAACTTAAGATGGTCGGGACAAAGAAAAGCCTACCCATCCCAAGAAGTGCGAGATGTAACCTAAGGTGGTCGGAACGAAAGAAAACATACCCACCTCGGCAAGTATTAATATGCAATCCAAGTTTGGATTAGTAAAAAAATAAACAAATCCTCCTAAAAATATGAGAAAACGTTTATTTAGGGCCAAAAGGACAATTAATCTTTCTCTCGAGAAGCGTGCAACACACCCTAAGATGGTCAGGACAGAAGATAGCCAGCCCAACTCGAAAAGCGTTGATACGCAACCCAAGTTTGCATTAATAAGAAAATAAAAAACATACTCCTAAAAAAGTGTAAAAATATTTATCTAGGGACAAAAAGATAATTAATTATCTCTCGAGAAGCGTGCAATACAACCTAAGATGGTCGGAACGAAGGAAAGACTACCCATCTCGGGAAGCGTTGATACGCAACCCAAGTTTGGATTAATAAAAAAATAAAAATAAAAATTTACAGAAAAATGTAAAAATGTTTATCTAAGGATAAAAAGATAATTTATTTTCTCTCGAGAAGCATGCAACACAAACTAAAATGATTAGGACGAAGGAAAACCTACACATCCCGGACTTGTGAGACGTAACCTAAGGTGGTCGGGATGAAGAAAATTCTACCCACCTAGGGAAGTTTTGATACGCTACCCAAGTTCGAATTAATAAGAAAATATAAAAAAATCTCCTAGAAAAATGTAAAACCATTTATCTAGGGACAAAATATAATTAATTCTCTCTCGGAAAGAGTGCAACACAACATAAGATGGTCGAGACGAAGGAAAGGCTACCGATTCAAAGAAGTGCGAGACGTAAACCAACGTGGTCAGAACGAAGGAAATCCTACCTACCCCGGGAAGTATTGATACGTAACCCAAGTTTAGATTAATAAGAAAATTAAAAAAAACACTTAAAAAATGTGAAAAACATTTATCTGGTGACAAATATAATTAATTATCTCTCGAGAGGCGTGCAACACAACCTAAAATTATCAGGATAAAGAAAAGCCTACCCATCCCGAGAAGTGTGAGACGTAACCTAAGGTGGTCGGGAAGCGTTGATACGCAACCCATGTTCAAATTAATATGAAAATAATAAAATCCTCATAGAAAAACGTAAAAAAATGTATCTAGGGATAAAAAGATAATTAATTCTAAGCGTGCAACATAATCTAAAATGATTGGAACGAAAGAAAACCTTTCAATTCTGGGAAGTGCGAGACGTAACGTAAGGTGGTCGGAACGAAGGAAAGTCTACCCAACTCAGGAAGCATTGATACGTTCCCAAGTTCGAATTAATAAGCAAATAAAAAAACTTCCTAGACAAATGTAAAAACATTTATCTAGCGATAAAATATAATTAATTTTCTCTCGAGAAGCGTGTAACACAACCTAAGATGGTCGCGACGAAGGAAATGCTACCGATTTCGAGAAGTACGAGGCGTAACCTAATGTGGTCGGAATGAAGGAAATCCAACCTGCCTCGGAAAGTATTGATAAGCAACCTAAGTTTGGATTAATAAGAAAAATAAAAAACACACTCCTAAAAAAATGTGAAAATGTTTATCTAAAGATAAAAAGATAATTAATAACCTCTCAAAAAGCGTGCAACACAACCTAAAATGATCAGGACAAAAAAAAATCTATCCATTTCGAGAAGTGCGAGACGTAACCTAAGATGGTCGGGACAAAAGAAAGCCTACCCATCTCGAAAAGTGTTGAGACGCAACCCAACTTCGAATTAATAAGAAAATAAAAAAAATCTCCTCGAAAAATGTAAAAGCATTTATCTAGGGATGAAATATGTTTAATTTTCTCTTGGAAAGCATGCAACACAACCTAAAATGGTCGGGACGAATAAAAGCCTACCCATCTTGGGAAGTGTGCAACGTAACCTAAGATGGTCGGGACAAAGGATAGCCAACCCACCTCGGGAAGCGTTGATACGCAACCCAAGTTTGGATTAATAAATAAATAAATAAATAATTATAGAAAAATGTAAAAATATTTATCTAAGGATAAAAAGATAATTTATTTTCTCTCGAGAAGCATGCAACACAACCTAAAATGATTAGGACGAAGAAAAACCTACACATCCCGAAAGTGTGAGACGTAACCTAAGGTGGTCGGGATAAAGAAAATTCGACACACCTCGGGAAGTTTTGATACGCTACCCAAGTTCGGATTAATAAGAAAATAAAAAAAACATACTAGAAAAATGTAAAACCATTTATCTAAGGACAAAATATAATTAATTCTCTCTCGGAAAGAGTGCAACACAACCTAAGATGGTCGAGACGAAGGAAAAGCTATCGATTCAAAGAAGTGCAAGACGTAAACCAACGTGGTCGGAACGAAGAAAATCCTACCCACCCCGAGAAGTATTGATACGCAACCAAAGTTTAGATTAATAAGAAAATAAAAAAAATCTCCTAAAAAATGTGAAAAACATTTATCCGGTGACAAATATAATTAATTATCTGTCGAGAAGCGTGCAACACAACCTAAAATTATCAGGAGAAAGAAAAACCTACCCATCCCGAGAAGTGAGAGACGTAACCTAAGGTGGTCGGGAAGTGTTGACACGCAACCCATGTTCGAATTAATATGAAAATAAAAAAAACCTCCCAGAAAAACGTAAAAAAATGTATCTAGGGATAAAAAGATAATTAATTCTAAGCGTGCAACACAATCTAAAATGATTGGAACGAAGGAAAACATTTCCATTCTGGGAAGTACGGGACGTAGCCTAAGGTGGTCTGAACGAAGGAAAGTCTACCCAACTCAGGAAGCATTGATACGCAACCCAAGTTCAGATTAATAAGCAAATAAAAAAACCTCCTAGAAAAATGTAAAAACATTTATCTAGCGACAAAATATAATTAATTCTCTCTCAAGATGCGTGTAACACAACCTAAGATGGTCGCGATGAAGGAAATGATACCGATTCCAAGAAGTGCGAGGCGTAACCTAATGTGGTTGGAATGAAGGAAATCCTACCCGCCTCGGAAAGTATTGATAAGCAAGCTAAGTTTGGATTAATAAGAAAAATAAAAAACATACTCCTAAAAAAACACGAAAATATTTATCTAAAGATAAAAAGATAATTTATAACCTCTCAAAAAGCGTGCAACACAACCTAAAATGATCTGGACGAAAAAAAATCTATCCATTCCGAGAAGTGTGAGACGTAACCTATGATGGTCGGGACAAAAGAAATCCTACCCACCTCGGGAAGCGTTTATACGCAACCCAACTTCGAATTAATAAGAAAATAAAAATATTCTCCTAGAAAAATGTAAAAGCATTTATCTAGGGACGAAATATGTTTAATTTTCTCTTGGCAAGCATGCAACACAACCTAAAATTGTCGGGACGAAAAAAGCCTACCCATCCTGGGAAGTGTGCAACGTAACGTAAGATGATCGGGACAAAGGATAGCCACCCGCCTCGGGAAGCGTTGATACGCATCCCAAGTTTGGATTAATAAAAAAATAAAAAGCATACTCCTAAAAAAATGTGAAAACGTTTATCTAGGGATAAAAAGATAATTAATTGTCTCTCAAGAAGAGTGCAATAAAACTTAAAATGGTTGTGACAAAGGAAAAGCTACCTATCCCGGGAAGTGCGAGATGTAACCTAAGATAGTAGGGATGAAAAAAGACCTACCCACCTCGGGAAGCGTTGATACGCAACCCAAATTTTGATTAATAAGAAAATAAAAAAATTCTCTTAGAAAAATGTAAAAACATTTTTCTAGAGAAAATATATTTAATTTTCTCTTTCGAAGCGCGCAACATAACATAAGATGGTCGGCACGAAGAAAAGATTACTCATCTCAGGAAGTGCAAGACGTAACCTAAGGTGGTCGGAATGAAAAAGAACATACCAACCTCGGCTGGCGTTAATACGCAATCTAAGTTTGGATTAATAAGAAAATAAAAAAATCCTCCTAAAAAATAGAAAAACATTTATTTAGCAAAAAAATGATAATTAATTTTTTCTCGAGAAGCGTTCAACACAAACTAAGATGGTCAGGATGAAGGATAGTCAACCCACATCGGGAGCGTTGAGACGCAACTCAAGTTTGGATTGATAAGAAAATGAAAAACATACTCCTAAAAAATGTGAAAATATTTTCCAGGGATAAAAAGATAATTAACTACCTCTCAAGAAGCGTGCAACACAACCTAAGATCATCGGAACAATGAAAAACCTACCCATCTCTGAAAGAGTTGATACGCAACCCAAGTTCGAATTAATAAGAAAATAAAAAAATTCTCTAGAAAAATGTAAAAATATTTATCTAGGGACAAAATATAATTAATTCTCTCTCGAAAAGCATACAACACAACCTAAGATGGTTGGAACGAAGAAAAGGTTATCAATTCCGAGAAGTGCGAGACGTAACCAAACTTGGTCAAAACGAAGGCAATCCTACCAACTCGAGAAGTATTGATACGCAACCCAAGTTTGGATTAATAAGAAAAATAAAAACATCACCTAAAAAAATGTTGAAATATTTATCTACTGACAAATATGATTAATTATCTCTCGGGAAGCGTGTAAGACAACCTAAGATAGTCGGGACGAAGGAAAACCAAACCATCCCAGGAAGTGCGAGACGAAACCTAAGCAGGTCGGGACGAACCAAAGCCTACCTATCTCGGGAAGCGTTGATACACAACCCAACTTTTGATTAATAAGAAAATAAAAAAATTCTCCTAAAAAAACGTAAAAACATTTATCCAATGACAAAATATATTTCATTTTTTCTTGGGAAGCGTGCAACACAACCTAAGATTGTCGGGACGAAGAAAAGTCTACCCATCCCGACAAGTGCGAGATGTAACATAAGACGGTCAGAGCGAAGAAAAAGCCTAACCATTTTGGAAAGCGTTAATACACAATTCAAGTTCGGATTAATATGAAAATAAAAAACATACTTGTAAAAAGATGTGAAAACGTTTATCTAGGGATATAAAGATAATTAATTACCTCTCGAGAAGCGTGCAATACAATCTAAGATGGTCGAGACGGAGGAAACCGTACTCATCTCGGGAAGCGTTGATACGCAACCTAAGTTTCGATCGGTAAAAAAATAAAAAAACTCTCATACAAAAACATGAAAACATTTATTTAGGGACAAAAAGATAATTAATTCTCTCTCGCAAAGCGTGCAACACAATCTAAAATGATCAGGATGAAGGAAAACCTACCCATCTCAGGAAGTGTGAGACGTAACGTAGGATGGTCGGCACAAAGGATAGTCAACCCACCTCGGGAAGCGTTGATACGCAACCCAAGTTTAGATTAATAAGAAAATAAAAAACATACTCCTTAAAAATCATGAAAACATTTATCTAGACATAAAAAGATAAATAATTATCTCTAGAGAAGCGTGCAACACAATCTAACATGGTCGGTATAAAAGAAAACCTATCCATCTCGGGAAGCGTTGATACGCAACCCAAGTTTGGATTAATAAAAATATAAAAAAAATACTCCTTGAAAAAAGTGAATATTTATCTTGGGATAAAAAAATTATGAATTCTCTCTTGCGAATCGTGCAACACACCATAAAATGATCCGGACGAAGCAAAATCTATCCATCCCAGGAAGTGCGTGACATAACCTAAGATGATCGGGATGAAGAAAAGCCTACCCACCTCGGGAAGCGTTGATATGCAACCCAAGTTCGGAATAATAAGAAAATAAAAAACATTTATCTATGGACAAAATATAATTAATTCTCTCTCAAAAAGCGTGCAACACAACCTAAGATGGTCGGGATGAAGAAAAGGCTACCGATTCCGAGAAGTACGAGATGTAACCTAACATGGTCAGAACGAAGAAAATCTTGCCCACCTCGGGTAGTATTGATACGCAACCCTAGTTTGGAGCAATAAGAAAATAAAAAAATTCTCCAAAAAAATGTGAAAACATTTATCTAGTGACAAATATAATTAATTATCTCTCGCGAAGCGTGTAACACAACCTAAGATGGTTGGAACGAAGGAAAGCCAAACCATCCCGGGAAGTGCAAGACGAAACATAAGTAGGTTTGGACGAACGGAAGCCTACCCACCTCGGGAACCGTTGATACGCAACCCAAGTTTTTGTTTGGATAAATAAGTGTATAAATGAACATGATTTACAGGAATACTTATAACACAACCCCCCCCCCCCCCCGGTATTACACGGGGAGGGGAAAACAAATTCTTCAAAACAACAAAAAAAAGCAAAGGGAAGGACCAACCCACCAATCAAAAACCACCTTGCATAGAACCCACAAAGGCACACCCAAAAAGGACAAAAGGTGGGCAAAGCCGACACCTAACCAGCAAGAAATAACTAATACAACACCTATCCATGAGGAAACTCTGATAGGGAAAACAATGGTGGTGCGAAACCCCCACAGAGAACTAAAGTAGCAGTGCCAAAAACCCTCAGCCAAAGATGGGTGGAACCTCTGACTGAACCACGAAGAGAAGGGGTGCAACGAGCAGGATCAACCCCAGATAGAAGACTCCGGAACATCAAGGGCTTAGACCACCACCAAGCCAAAGCTTACCAAACCCTGTCTGCCATCGGATCCAAGCCCCACCACCCCAACGGCAAACAGCTCTTCCAACTTAAGACCTCCGTAAAGAATCCGCCAACAACCATCGACAACAACATATGAGATGGAGGATAAGATAAGGCCTAAACGGCCATCGAGACAGCCCAACAGTAAAAACTCAGCCGCCACGAGGAAAAATTGAGAGGAATAAAGAAGATAAAGCAAACCATAGAGTCGCAAAATCCCCATGAAGAGCATAAAAAGCAGAACTGAATGCCCTCAGCCAAAGATGGGTGAAACCTCTGACTGAGCCACGAGGGAAGGGGTAACAAGAGCAGGATTAGCCTCAGAGAGAAGACTCCAGAACATCAAGGGCTTAGACCACCACCAAGATGAAGCCTACCAAACCCTGTCTGCCATCAAATCCAAACCCCATCACACTAGCGGAAAAACAGATCTACCAACCAAAGCCCTCCATAGGGAAACCGCAAACAACCATCAACCAAGGAATCAAGAGGGAAAGGTTCCCCAGGGAGCACGGAGGGAGGTGACAGGAACCCCTCATAGTACCCTGAAAAGACTCAAAGATAGGACAGCCCCAGCAAGCCAGAACAAAGGAAGCCAGGCCAGCACGTACACCAAGATGCACCTCAAGCAACCTCCGCCATCGGTCCTATCCAAGAAGCCAAAC